>CAJHNH020006572.1:0-11642 GCA_905116865.2 Candidula unifasciata | reverse complement strand
CTGGGACGATCACTTGGGCAGTAATAATTGATCAGGTAGAAGTCTGCATTTCCAGTTTGTAGTTTCAGAATCTGATATTCTGCTCCATCCATATATACTTCTATCTCCCTCTTTCTGTCTCCTTTTTTTCTATCTCAGCCCATAACATCTTTGCCCCCTCTCTCTCTCTCTCTCTCTCTCTCTCTCTCTCTCTCTCTCTCTCTCTCTCTCTCTCTCTCTCTCTCTCTCTCTCTATTGACTTATATTCTCAGAGTATCGGAAATACTGGGGCTGAAAGTGCGAATAACGCAGATTAGCTGTAAACCACACAATGACTACCGCCCTTTTAAAGAACCCACACTCTCGCAAACCTAATTTATCTCTCTAACCCCCCCCCCTCCCCCACCCTTCTACAACCTCCTCCTCTATCCTCTCCTTCCAACGAGTAGACAACATTAATGTCTTGGTCTACTGAACAATAACACAATATCGACTGCCCGCGTATCAATCACACGGCGCTCATTTGATTCCTTTCTCGTCTTTTTTCTTTTTTCTTTTCATTTCTATTTTGCGGACAAATCCTTTGGTGATTGGAACGTTGTTGGTTATGTTATTGCTCTATTTCAGTCGTTATTGTAACCGACAGAAAGCATGTTGAGAACGGTGAAGACAGGGATGCTTCGAGCAGAGTGGCAAGCTTCACTGGCAACGTCACGGGTAGTGAGCATACTTTGGATCTTTTCTCCAGGGTATACCGGCGTTGTGTGTAGTGAACAGGCAGACAGATTGGCTGGATCTGTACCACTGGGTGGTGAATTAATTCATGACAAGGCCGATGTGGTCAAGGCTCTTTAGGAACAAGCAACGGAATTAGTAGAGAAACAAGATTATTATGTCCTGGAGCGAATCAGGCATCCGAGTGTAACCAGAGGGTCTGGCCGGCTCACTACACTCAGAGGAAAGGGAAAACGGACATATAACCAGATTGTGACCGGTACTATCAGTACTGGAACTCTGCGCTGGCTGCTGAAGATGAGGACAGAGCACGCATGGGACTGCTCCGAATACTGTGATGTCAATTCTTGACTCAACTCAATTCAACTCTATTACAGTAATGATGCCTTTACGTGTTGTAATGTCTTCTGTTGTCGTTGATTCTTGTCGTTACAGTGCACGCAGAGTCGCTCGGAGTGTGTCCCTTGTAAAATGTCTTATACATGAATTTATATTCCTGGGGGGAGGGGAGGGACAGTGTATGGTAACTGAGGTACTGCAGCCGCATATCAAGACATACAGCGTTCATGGAGGTTCATAAGCATGCAGCAGGACCTTGGCAGAACGCAGCAGAACGTCACAGAACGTCACAGAACATCACAGAACGTCACAGAACGTCACAGAACGTCACAGAACGTCACAGAACATCACAGAACGTACAGAACGTCACAGAACGTCACAGAACGTCACAGAACGTCGCAGAACGTCACAGAACGTCACAGAACGTCACAGAACGTCACATAACGTTACAGAACGTACAGAACGTCACAGAACGCAGCAGAAAGAAACTCGGTCTGTAGCCAGCTTTTCTGTCTCGTGTACTTTCATATCCAATGAGTCACTTATATCCTGTGCCAATCATCGTGTTGGTTAGCCCCAAACCCTTCTTCTTGGTATCAAGTCTTGTGCTTTTGAATCGTGAATGTTTAAGGTTAAATAGGGACTGTTTTTAGGCCAGTAACGCGAGATATTTTCTGATAAAATGGTTTGGTCGCCTAGTAAAAATGCAGCCAGAACAGCTACCAACTCAAGCCGAACACGTGGACAAATCTGAAGCGAACACGTGGACAAATCTGAAGCGAACACGTGGACAAATCTGAAGCGAACACGTGGACAAATCTGAAGCGAACACGTGGACAAATCTAAAGCGAACACGTGGACAAATCTGAAGCGAACACGTGGACAAATCTGAAGCGAACACGTGGACAAATCTGAAGCGAACACGTGGACAAATCTGAAGCGAACACGTGGACAAATCTGAAGCGAACACGTGGACAAATCTGAAGCGAACACGTGGACAAATCTGAAGCGAACACGTGGACAAATCTGAAGCGAAATCAAGAGGTAGCAGTAGAAGAATATGGATTGGTGACATTGAAGGGTTTCTTCATCGACACGGATTGACAATAGCCAATGGTGCCCACCAAGCAATGAATCGAAAAATGTTCCTCCCCACAACTCTTAACGGCAGAAGTGGAGGTTGAGGACGATAGTAATGATGCCAGATGAAAAGATGGTATCAGAGAAACTTAACAGCAGTGTCCATGTTCAAGGCAACAAAAAGAGCAAGAAGAACATTGTATAGTGACCTAATATTTGTCACATTACGAACTACACAACTCTTATGACGTAGTACGCAGTTGTTTTAAAACGTTGACTGTGGATAGACTTAAAGAACGTCCCGTATCTGCGTCGACCCTCAAAGTTGTAAAAGAAGTGCAGAAAAATAGTAAAGAAGAAGAAATCGCATCGCACATATCGAGCTAAGTTCATCTTTTTTTAGAGAGCAGTGGACATTTGAAGAGTGAAAAGGTCGGCATCACGCCGGCCGCCATCACTTCTCGGCGAAAACCGACAACATTCGCAGGCATTCAATGCATAAGGCAGCGGCCAGAAGTGCCAACACAACATTCCGCTCTAGAATTGGACTTCATCATTGGTGGAAGAAACCGCTAGAACAAATCATGTCACAAAGGCAGTATGGGCGTAATGTATCGTGTAATAATCAGTTTTGAGGCAGGGGGCAACGAACGTTGCTTTATTATTATTCTACCACAGATGACGTCACATGACAGTCCAACATTTTAGAAAGTGGTAAGAATGGGTTTTCCGGGTTTTTAATGCCTTCAACTACCCCAAAACATCTAGAACTGGCCCTAAACCCAACCCACCTACATCACACGAGAGAGTGCAGCCTAGGTCCCACGGCTGCATGCAGCCTAGGTCCCATGACTGCATGCAGCCTATCTACTACCCCCTGAAATCTTAGACTGTCCCGTGGCCTGTGGATTTTCCCTGTTTAGGGTAGGATATTAATAAAGCACCCAACGAGGAATTTTCTGAATCTGCAGTTTTCTGCAACATCCTTGCTGATCAACGCTACACGGCAAGGAATATAACAGGTATCTGCCTTTTTAAAAAGGGGTGGGAGGAGGGGCAGAAAGAAAGAACTCAAAGGTAACGAATTCACAATCTGTTTAAGCACGTTTACATAAATATATATGTGCAGATGGTCTACGTCTGGACTGAATGTTGAAACTCCCTTTGTCTGTAGACCTGAAATGTCATCAGCCTGAAATATTTTTATATGAATTTTCATTCCTGCATTCAACGAAGTTAAGAGCATATTGTTTCGTTTATTTCTTGGTGGCGATGGGGAAGGGAAGGAGGGTCAATTAAAAAAAGTGTAACTTATGCTGATTTGCAGGGATATCCCGTTTTCAGCTCAAAATATTAGTGGGATGTTCCGTTTTCAACTCGGGTAATTATGATCACGCTATAGAAGCTACACGAGGCTGGTGTGGTCCATAGAGATGCTCCCTAATGTTGGATCTGGAGGTTGACCTGAAAATCTGGGAATGGACCATTCTGCTTGCCATCCATATCAAGATGGCTGTAGTCTGTCTGGCGCTGCAAAACACACCCGCATTGCCGGGGCAAAATATCCATGTGGCTGACCATCTTCCTGAGCCTGGATGGATGGTTGAATGAATGAATGAATGAATGAATGAATGAATGAATGAATGAATGAATGAATGAATGAATGAACAATTCACATCACAGCGCCTTCCTAAGGAATATTTTGGGAATCCGAAACAATGACAATAAGTGCGGTTGAGATTCACTCCACCCACCGGAATGCCACACTTACCGCCAACCTTTATTCTCATGGTTGCTGTTTGGAGGAGCAACCCTACTATACAAATTTCCAAGGATCCATGAAGACCTCTAGTGCACCGTGCATGTTCATGGTCCGTATTGAAAGAGATGCACTGCAAACGCCAGTTTTCTACAGAAAAATGTGTCGGCTAGAGCAGGCACGACGAAGTACTTAGCTTTACTTAGGCAGATCAAAGCGAGGTGTTAGGTATCACATTGTGATGGAAATGGCGGCAGACGGAAAGGAAGTGGTTCGCAGAAAGTCAGAATGTTGGGTGGCTTTTGTGTCTCAGCAACTTATATCTTTGTTATTGTAACCTTTTTCTGTAGGTTGTGAATCCCATGACACCATCTATCAAGGACCTGAATCTGTGAGAAACGCGAAAGCTTTCCTGTCATCACATCTCTGTTTCGTTGGATGGAGACATGTTTATATCCACACTGCACTGTTTACACGGGAACTTTTTTTTTCTTTTGCGCAGATATCAAATGGCTATGTAATATTAAAAGAAACACACAGTTACTATGCTACTTGTTTAAAAACATCATCATTACAGACATATTTCGCCATATTTAGATCGAATTACTGTAGCTTTATGTTGGATCATGGTTTTGAAAATTGCCTGTGGGGTGCTAGTCTGTGTGGTGCTGTAACTATGACGTGCTATGTCTGTATGGTGCTATGTCTGTATGGTGCTATGTCTGTATGGTGCTATGTCTGTATGGTGCTATGTCTGTATGGTGCTATGTCTGTATGGTGCTATGTCTGTATGGTGCTATGTCTGTATGGTGCTATGTCTGTATGGCTGAATTGTTAATTACATCAGTGTATGAAGTGGTGCCTGTTTGTAGTATATGCATATATGTGTCAGTTTATGTGTAAACAAAGGACTTATATTTATACATATATATATATATATATACGTTTTTTTATAAGATGCATTTCAGATATATATGTCTAAATCTGGGGGTTTACGATTATAATGTGTCGCAGTTTCCATGATTTGTGGAAAAATATTTTACAGCTAACAAGCTTGCTAAATCTTGTATGAATTCTTTATAATCTTAGGATGCCTCAGTCGGAAAGAGGGAGAGGTTTAGAGAAAAGAGCAAGGGGAGAGTGAAGAGAAGAGAGCCAGATTGAGAGACAGACGAAGATAGAGGGACATAGGGGAGGGAGAAAGACAGTCGACAAGAAGTGGGATATAAAGATACAGAAAGACAGAGGCAGGGAGAGCTCGAGAAAGAGTGAACAGTAGAGGGGGGAGAGAGGGAGAGGGCGCGAACGAGCAAGCGAGCGAGAGAGAGATATAGGTAGATAGGTAGATAGACAGACAGACCGACCGACCGACCGACCGACCGAGAGAGAGAAAGTAAAAGGCGCGAAATAGGGGAAAAACCCAGCTTCTGTGGCTGTTATCTTAAAGAAATCAAATTAAAACAGATCACGCGCTTGTGTGTGTGCATACTCTCTGGCCAGCTTGTTCTTGCTGCTGTTAGACAGTAAGGCAAATACACCTATACAATTTGTATTTAAGTTTCTCGCATTTATGGCCAATATTTACTTTGTGAAGTTGTATATCTCCCTTGATCATACATTTGCCTGCTTCACACCAGTCGACACATAAATTCAAATACGTAAAGTCAAAGAAACGAGCTGGACAAACTGATCAGTGTCATTAAAGAAAAACAAGGGGGCGGGGTGAAAACAATTGTAGGGGCTAGACACATTTTCAAATAAGAGAAAAAGCCAAAAATAATTGGATAGAAAATGGTTTTGTCTTTAGAGTGATGTTAATGACAGAGATAAGCAGAGAGCTAAATGGATATATAAGAGAGATGTCTGCTTACAAAACAGCGACAAGTTAAAAGAGGACAAAACACTAGTGGGGACACACGCAGAAAACGATATGTATGTAGAGTATTGGTTTTATTATAGATAGCTATTAGCTAGCGACCGATCAGGGCAGAGAGAATGAGATCTGATTGAAGACTAATATCCTGTGTGAGTTCCGGTGAGACTGAAGACTGGTATACCTGTGTGAGTTCTGGTGAGACTGAAGACTAATATACCTGTCTGAGTTCTGGTGAGACTGAAGAATGGTATACCAGTGTGAGTTCTGGTGAGACTGAAGACTAATATACCTGTGTGAGTTCCGGTGAGACTGAAGACTGGTATGCCTGTGTGAGTTCCGGTGAGACTGAAGACTGGTATACCTGTGTGAGTTCCGGTGAGACTGAAGACTGGTTTACCTGTCTGAGTTCCGGTGAGACTGAAGACTGGTATACCTGTGTGAGTTCCGGTGAGACTGAAGACTAGTATACCTGTGTAAGTTCCGGTGAGACTGAAGACTGGTATATCTGTGTGAGTTCCGGTGAGACTGAAGACTAGTATACCTGTGTGAGTTCCGGTGAGACTGAAGACTGGTATACCATAGAATGGTGTGGGTTGGTGGTTGTTGGCTGGACTGTGATTCATCTGCCTGATCTCTACAGGGGTCTCATCCTATCAGGAAAGAACTCAGAATTAGTAATCACCAAGGGTGTATCATTTTGTCACGAAAGAACTCAGAATTAGTAATCAGCTTTCATCACACATCAGCTCATCCCACCTCTGCTCCTCTTCTACATTCTTCAGAGTGTACTCTCAAGACCAGGAGACAATGTCTCCTTTCATTTATCTGTCTGTAAACTAGTGCAACAGATAGAAAATCAGATATGTATAGTGGGGATAGATAGATAGACACTACCACACATAGATCATCCTCTCTCCACCCTCACATCTGCACCCAGACACACAATGTTTACAATCAGTACCCATATATCTTCCGTCTTCCCAGGCCATTCACTACACACCCATTGATCTGTGTCAAACACACTCGACGCAGAGCGCTAGCCCTGCCAGTTACAACTGACCTTAATTCCCTGTTCCAGTTAATACTGCACAAACTTCGTTTGCCTGGTCAGAGAACAATTACTTGTAGGGTTTAATATCTTTACCAATGGTGTGGGGTATGTAGAGCGCCAACTAATTAGTCGGTACAGAGGAAGGTCTAAGGTTCGGATCCGGATCTCTGGACGTCAAGAACGGTCGAACTCTGGGAGATCACATAGCTGATACTGCTCTCTCTACAGCAGTGACCAACTTTAGAAAGACATCAATTAAGGTACTCGTAAACTATAATTAACTTACCCAAACTTAGGAAATCTTCCAAGTTAGAACTGGAACTATGAATGCGCCAAATTCTATAAAATTGGATATACGTCTTGACACTTTGGGATCAGGCTAAAGAATGGCGTTTTTTTTTTTTTCAAAATCAAACGCGTCACCAGAAAAGAAGTTCCTTGTATTAATGAACACGGAGTAAACCGGTTGACAGGAATTTTCAAATAATCTACCAGAATTACCCAATCTACAGTTGCAAGTTTGAAAATGAAGATATATCAAAGCAACTAGAGGGTCCCGAAATTACTATTTTACCAGATAAAGGTATAGATCAATATAAGGATATACCTTTCCGGACGGGTCTAAGTTTGAAATTTTGCTGAGCGCGAGGGATATCAAGTCCCGACTCGTCCAATGGGTATGGTGGCTGTTCATTCCATGACACCGGGTTCGATCCCAGCTGCATGGGATTTGGCAGCAAAATGTCTTGTGTGGGTTTCGTCAGTGGTACCAATAGCTGAGCGTCCAGAGAGCAAGGGCAAAGTCCCGAGCGTAAAATTGTCCGAGGAAAACTACAACAGCCACAGATTGCTAGGACTGGTTCTGCCACGTCATGTAAAAGATGCGAAATTTTTTATTTTTTTTTTAATCGATCACCGGCTGTGAATTCCAGTGGAAGGTCCAGGATAATCGTCCGCTTGGACTTTTGGCTTTCACCTGGACCTGATTTTTGCGTATACAACCGTTTTTAATTTCCCTGCCTCCTGGGCAGCTGTACTCCGACTTCGAAGGAAGACGTCAGGCCTATTTCTAGGGTGACTGTGGCCATTGTTTTGTGTGGGTCGAGACGTTGCCTGACTTGTGTGGTGTCCACTTTGTCTCCTTCGCCGCAGGTATTGCCCCCGGAGTACCCCTTTGGGGCAGTCCCCTGTGGAACAGTTAGCCCTCAAGGGAAGGCAGGGGCAGATCATGGGCATTCCCCGCCATCCAAGGAGGCTTCCATGCATGCAGAGCCGGCACATGGCGCTCTGGTTCTGGGCTCATCCAAGGAATCGTCACGTCCTGCACATGCCTGCTTAACCTCACAACCGTATCAGGCCTCCCGCTTGACAGGGTCTGCGCCCTCTGGAAGTCAGCGGGGAGCAGCCCGTGGGTTTTGGACTTTTGTGACCACACAGATAGGTACATTCTTTTTTTTCCTCGCACGTTGAATTTCTTTGACGAGCCGTTAGCCCGCCAGAATTTTACATCCTGCATCAGACATATCGTTATCAGTTTTGTCCCAACACTCGGGCGAGTGGGGTCTTTGGGTGTGGACATTCGGTCTTTTTCAGTTCAGCAAATTTTGATGGTCAGATTTTAATCCGTATGATCTAGTTTTGTCGGACAATTAGGCTTAGCCGTCCAATGGATGGTTGCTGTTGTGGTGTACCCCAGCGCGGTGACGGCGACACTGAGGGTTAACCGAGGATGTACAAGGATGGCCAGCCTATGGATGGTTGCTGTTGTGGTGTACCTCAGCGCGGTGACGACGACACTGAGGGTTAACAGAGGATGTGCAGTGAACAATGTTCTCTTTACTCCGCAGTCTTTTAACCAAGGGTTGTAATTTTGGCTGTACGTTTGGCAGACCTACTCATGTTCCTAATGAGTTTTGATAACATTTTTCACCCAAGCGTTTGGGGGCGGGCTGATGAGAGCCACAAGGACACATCACCTCTGGGGGCCGCCGAACTCCGAGATCCCCTGACAGCTCTGTTAATGCTCATTTGAGACATTATCCGTGGCGCACGACGAGGACGTGCTGTAGGGGTCTTGCGTGAGGTTCCGTACAACCAGGATAGTAAAGGACTGGCGCCCGAGTGACGTACGGAGTATCTCCTTATACACATCATGTTGGACTTAACTTCCCCTCACGCCTGTGACATAAATCACCGCGCCACAGATGCGAAATTGATTTTGCCTTTCTTCTGAGTGTGGAAGTCAATGTGGTTTAGCTGCTTGTCTGCGGATCGGAAAGTCGTGGGTTCGAGTCCTGAGGAAACCGGGGCTTTCTTTAAAAGTGACTTTTGGTCCCAGGTCGACCCAACCTTGAATGGGTACCAGGTTCAGTCCTGGGAACTAAAGGCGGCCGGCGTGATGTTGACTACATCAACCACCAGGTGCCGATTGGTCTGTAAAGTAAAGGTCTAGCGCTATATGCACAACACGCCTGAGTGTGTGGAAAAGGGCCCTTTAGTTTATTTACTTTGCTTTCTTCTGAGTATATAGTGTCAGCCAGACCCTTGGTCACTCACTCTACGCTACACCATGTCTTCTACACTTTAATGACTTGTTCATGTTTCCGCAATCCCTACTTGCTCCCAAACAGCCTTGACCACATCTAGCATCTCATACATCTTTTTACCACTCACCGGTGCAGTAGCATCCAATATGTCTGCCTGTTCATTTCAAAACACACCTGCATAACCCGAGAAACGATTCAAAGAACGATACCTGCCTGTCCGAGAGAAGCATTTCTCACAAGGCTTTCCTGAAATAAAATAAAGATCACTTGTATAAGGATACACATGATAAGGCAAGCAACGGTAGCTAGAGTCCAAATGCAGCTTGTTTGAGAAGTAAAGATGTCAGCTATATTTACTTCCAGTCATTACCGCTCTTCTTTAACCGGCAAGAACGTACCAGTAAATGTAACTGCCCGCTTTGGCATTGCCCTAAAAGAAAAGAAAAACACACACACTCACACACACGCATGCTCGAACGCACACGCGCGCGCGCAAGCACGCACGCATATGCACACGCACACATCACACACAGTCAAGCAAGCGAGCTGAACGACTTAGGACTTCGAAAACTCGCTTCTAGAGAGAGCGTCAGCTAACCGTATGGGGTTCCCCTGTAGCCGTCTGTTGTCCTGGGCAGTAAGTGATTCCATTATGTCGTGGAAGGTATTGATTTTCCGGCACTCTTCCGCCTCAAGAGGTCCATTTTTTTTAACCCTTCCCAGGTCGGTTCTGGCACGTTTGTGTTGTGGTTTACTAGCTAGGCCTGCGAATCTGCGCCTTTCGCTTGTTCTTGTGGTTCACAGCTAGGCCTTGCGATAGCTTGCTAGGCGGCGAGATGCTCAATGATTAATGTCACGGGTAGGTAAACTTCGTTGCTTTCGTTTCGACCTTGAAAGAATGGTATCTCACGTTGTGTTTGTGTTTTACCGCTAGGCTGCGATATCTGCGCCCTTTGCCCCAAAGCATCCGAATTCACAGCAGTCCTAATTAGTCGCCTTTTTACAAACTGTATGTAGGCAAGTGAATCTATTGTTCTCTCAACCTAAATAAAATATTTGGCCCTGGGACCCCCGCGCATAAGGAAGTAATGGGTAATGTTAAACAATGGATCAAAAATCATTCACGAATCGCTTAAATGGATCGAACTCTATTCCTCTCCCAAGCCGCTTAAAACAATGGGTCTAATCTACTTCTTTTCCACGTCGCTCAAATGGATTGATAAAAACGATTCCCTCCACCACTGCGCTTAACCTTAACGTCTTAAACATTGCAATCCAGGCGAGCAATCGTCGGCAACAAGTGGAACATGAAATCATGATGGACTAAAACGGTTCTACTACATAACCTCTGAGTGGATGTTTGTCGTGCAGCTGCAATAATTTTGGGACCGGTACTCGGAAGAATTCCTTTACAGAGTGGCGATTTTTCTACCGTATGGGGTTTATTTTTGTGGCCTCTTGCCAGTCTGGATGTATGGATGCACCTTTCCTGATTTTGTCACAGTCAAGATGAAAGGAAGTCCCTGTGATTGGTACCTCTATGGGAGTGTGAAGTGTTGAGTCTTCACTGGAAGTAGATTGTCGCTTTCTGAGATCGTTGTTTCATTTTTTTTTTAATTTAAATGTTGATTGACTACTTGTGTACCGTTACGTTCACTCTTTGATTTGTAAGTTGATTAACCACCTGTGTACCGTCACGTTCACTGATTGATTTGTATGTTGGTTGACTGCCTGTATTCCTTTGCGTTCATTCTCTGATTTGCATGTTGGTTGACCAGTGTGTCCCCTTCGTTAATTTTTTTTTTGTATTTGGTTGATACCTGTTTACCATTTTCGTTCAAGTTCGATTTGTATGTTTTTTAGACCCCCTGGTAACCCTTAAGCCCTTGCTCTCAAATTTTTTGGGGATTGGTTTACCAAAATGTTTCGTTATTTCCCTTCTTTTATTTTTTTTGTTGGTTGACCACCTGTTTACCCTTACGCTTTTTTCTCTCATTTTATGTTGGGGTTTTACCCCCTTTTGGGACTGTTTTTTTATTTTTTGATTTTTATGTTGGGTTTACAACCCGGTACCATTCGCTTTTTCCTAATTTTATGTTTGGGTTTACCACCTGTGTACTGTTATTTTCATTCTTTGATTTGTATGTTGGTTGACCACCTGTGTACCATTACGCTTATTCTCCAAATTTTTAGTTGGTTTAAAAACCTGTGACTGATTTTTATTCTTTTATTTTTATGTTTGGGTTTACCACCCGTTTTTACCCTTACGCTTTTTTT
>CAJHNH020006571.1:0-11643 GCA_905116865.2 Candidula unifasciata | reverse complement strand
AGATAAAACAAATTTTACGAAGAATTGATTCTAACAACTTGTTTGTGGAGTAGATAAACTGAATGTCTGATTTGGCATTTTGGTACAATCTGGAGCCAACAATTGAGATAACATAAAAATGACCACAAGTGACAATTTTGCAGAATTTATGCCTTACGCGTTTGGCCAAAATCATATTTTCCAAAAAGTTGCCAATTTAGTCTCAGTCTATCATTTCACACTTGACGAGATACTCTAGATGAGAAATCGGACACTTTGGAGCTCATAGGTGACAGAAAAATAGATAAGATAAAAGTGAAAAACAAATTTTACGAAGAAATGTTCCTAACAACTTGTTTGTGTCCTACCACTAAACAGTGAGTACCAGACAATTATTTTACACATGAATGGACACGCTAGATGCAGAGTAGGTAAACTGAATGTCTGAATAGGCATTTTGGTACAATCTGGGGGCAACAATTGAGATAACATAAAAATGACCACAAGTGACATTTTTCCAGAATTTATGCCTTTCGCGTTTGGCCAAAATCATATTTTTGTAAAAAGTTGCCAATTTAGTATCAGTCTTTCATTTCACACTTGACGAGATACTCTAGATGAGAAATCGGACACTTTGGAGCTCATAGGTGACAGAAAAATAGATAAGATAAAAGTGAAAAACAAATTTTACGAAGAAATGTTCCTAACAACTTGTTTGTGTCCTACCACTAAACAGTGAGTACCAGACAATTATTTTACACATGAATGGACCCGCTAGATGCAGAGTAGGTAAATTAAAAGTCTGATTTAGCATTTTCGTACAATCTGGGGGCAACAATTGAGATAACATAAAAATGACCACAAGTGACATTTTTCCAGAATTTATGCCTTTCGCGTTTGGCCAAAATTATATTTTTCCAAAAAGTTGCTAATTTAGTCTCAGTCTATCATTTCACACTTGACGAGATACTCTAGATGAGAAATTGGACACTTTGGAGCTCGTTAACTGAATGTCTGATTTGGCATTTTGGTACAATCTGGAGCCAACAATTGAGATAACATAAAAATGACCACAAGTGACAATTTTGCAGAATTTATGCCTTTCGCGTTTGGCCAAAATCATATTTTCCAAAAAGTTGCCAATTTAGTCTCAGTCTATCATTTCACACTTGACGAGATACTCTAGATGAGAAATCGGACACTTTGGAGCTCATAGGTGACAGAAAAATAGATAAGATAAAAGTGAAAAACAATTTTACGACATGAATGGACACGTAGATGCAGAGTAGGTAAACTGCATGTCTGAATAGGCATTTAGGTACAATCTGGGGGCAACAATTGAGATAACATAAAAATGACCACAAGTGACATTTTTCCAGAATGTATGCCTTTCGTGTTTGGCCAAAATCATATTTTTGTAAAAAGGTGCCAATTTAGTATCAGTCTTTCATTTCACACTTGACGAGATACTCTAGATGAGAAATTGGACACTTTGGAGCTCGTTGGTGACAGAAAAATAGATAAGATAAAAGTGAAAAACAAATTTTACGAAGAATTGTTCCTAACAACTTGTTTGTGTCCTACCAGTAAACAGTGAGTCCCAGACAATTATTTTACACATGAATAGACACGCTAGATGCAGAGTAGATAAACTGAATGTCTGATTTGGCATTTTGGTACAATCTGGAGCCAACAATCGAGATAAAATGACCACAAAACATTTTTTCAGAATTTATGCCTTTCGCGTTTGGCCAAAATCATATTTTCCAAAAAGTTGCCAATTTAGTCTCAGTCTATCATTTCACACTTGACGAGATACTCTAGATGAGAAATTGGACACTTTGGAGCTCATAGGTGACAGAAAAATAGATAAGATAAAAGTGAAAAACAAATTTTACGAAGAAATGTTCCTAACACTTGTTTGTGTCCTACCACTAAACAGTGAGTCCCAGACAATTATTTTACACATGAATAGACACGCTAGATGCAGAGTAGGTAAACTGAATGTCTGATTTGGCATTTTTGTACAATCTGGGGGCAACAATTGAGATAACATAAAAATGACCACAAGTGACATTTTTCCAGAATTTATGCCTTTCGCGTTTGGCCAAAATCATATTTTCCAAAAAGTTGCCAATTTAGTCTCAGTCTATCATTTCACACTTGACGAGATACTCTAGATGAGAAATTGGACACTTTGGAGCTCATAGGTGACAGAAAAATAGATAAGATAAAAGTGAAAAACAAATTTTACGAAGAAATGTTCCTAACAACTTGTTTGTGTCCTACCACTAAACAGTGAGTCCCAGACAATTATTTTACACATGAATAGACACGCTAGATGCAGAGTAGTTAAACTGGATGTCTGATTTGGCATTTTTGTACAATCTGGGGGCAACAATTGAGATAACATAAAAAATGACCACAAGTGACATTTTTCCAGAATTTATGCCTTTCGCGTTTGGCCAAAATCATATTTTCAAAAAAGTTGCCAATTTAGTCTCAGTCTATCATTTCACACTTGACGAGATACTCTAGATGAGAAATTGGACACTTTGGAGCTCATAGGTGACAGAAAAATAGATAAGATAAAAGTGAAAAACAAATTTTACGAAGAAATGTTCCTAACAACTTGTTTGTGTCCTACCACTAAACAGTGAGTCCCAGACAATTATTTTACACATGAATAGACACGCTAGATGCAGAGTAGTAAAACTGAATGTCTGATTTGGCATTTTGGTACAATCTGGGGGCAACAATTGAGATAACATAAAAATGACCACAAGTGACATTTTTCCAGAATTTATGCCTTTCGCGTTTGGCCAAAATCATATTTTCCAAAAAGTTGCCAATTTAGTCTCAGTCTATCATTTCACACTTGACGAGATACTCTAGATGAGAAATTGGACACTTTGGAGCTCATAGGTGACAGAAAAATAGATAAGATAAAAGTGAAAAACAAATTTTACGAAGAATTGTTCTAACAACTTGTTTGTGTCCTACCACTAAACAGTGAGTCCCAGACAATTATTTTACACATGAATAGACACGCTAGATGCAGAGTAGATAAACTGAATGTCTGATTTGGCATTTTGGTACAATCTGGGGCCAACAATTGAGATAACATAAAAATGACCACAAGTGACAATTTTGCAGAATTTATGCCTTTCGCGTTTGGCCAAAATCATATTTTCCAAAAAGTTGCCAATTTAGTCTCAGTCTATCATTTCACACTTGACGAGATACTCTAGATGAGAAATTGGACACTTTGGAGCTCATAGGTGACAGAAAAATAGATAAGATAAAAGTGAAAAACAAATTTTACGAAGAAATGTTCCTAACAACTTGTTTGTGTCCTACCACTAAACAGTGAGTCCCAGACAATTATTTTACACATGAATAGACACGCTAGATGCAGAGTAGGTAAACTGAATGTCTGATTTGGCATTTTTGTACAATCTGGGGGCAACAATTGAGATAACATAAAAATGACCACAAGTGACATTTTTCCAGAATTTATGCCTTTCGCGTTTGGCCAAAATCATATTTTCCAAAAAAGTTGCCAATTTAGTCTCAGTCTATCATTTCACACTTGACGAGATACTCTAGATGAGAAATTGGACACTTTGGAGCATATAGGTGACAGAAAAATAGATAAGATAAAAGTGAAAAACAAATTTTACGAAGAAATGTTCCTAACAACTTGTTTGTGTCCTACCACTAAACAGTGAGTCCCAGACAATTATTTTACACATGAATAGACACGCTAGATGCAGAGTAGTTAAACTGGATGTCTGATTTGGCATTTTTGTACAATCTGGGGGCAACAATTGAGATAACATAAAAATGACCACAAGTGACATTTTTCCAGAATTTATGCCTTTCGCGTTTGGCCAAAATCATTTTTTTTTCCAAAAAGTTTGCCAATTTAGTCTCAGTCTATCATTTCACACTTGACGAGATACTCTAGATGAGAAATTGGACACTTTGGAGCTCATAGGTGACAGAAAAATAGATAAGATAAAAGTGAAAAACAAATTTTACGAAGAATTGTTCCTAACAACTTGTTTGTGTCCTACCACTAAACAGTGAGTCCCAGACAATTATTTTACACATGAATAGACACGCTAGATGCAGAGTAGTTAAACTGAATGTCTGATTTGGCATTTTGGTACAATCTGGGGCCAACAATTGAGATAACATAAAAATGACCACAAGTGACAATTTTTCCAGAATTTATGCCTTTCGCGTTTGGCCAAAATCATATTTTCCAAAAAAGTTGCCAATTTAGTCTCAGTCTATCATTTCACACTTGACGAGATACTCTAGATGAGAAATTGACACTTTGGAGCTCATAGGTGACAGAAAAATAGATAAGATAAAAGTGAAAAACAAATTTTACGAAGAAAAATGTTCCTAACAACTTGTTTGTGTCCTACCACTAAACAGTGAGTCCCAGACAATTATTTTACACATGAATAGACACGCTAGATGCAGAGTAGGTAAACTGAATGTCTGATTTGGCATTTTGGTACAATCTGGGGGCAACAATTGAGATAACATAAAAATGACCACAAGTGACATTTTTCCAGAATTTATGCCTTTCGCGTTTGGCCAAAATCATATTTTGTAAAAAGTTGCCAATTTAGTCTCAGTCTATCATTTCACACTTGACGAGATACTCTAGATGAGAAATTGGACACTTTGGAGCTCATAGGTGACAGAAAAATAGATAAGATAAAAGTGAAAAACAAATTTTACGAAGAAATGTTCCTAACAACTTGTTTGTGTCCTACCACTAAACAGTGAGTCCCAGACAATTATTTTACACATGAATAGACACGCTAGATGCAGAGTAGGTAAACTGAATGTCTGATTTGGCATTTTTCGTACAATCTGGGGGCAACAATTGAGATAACATAAAAATGACCACAAGTGACATTTTTCCAGAATTTATGCCTTTCGCGTTTGGCCAAAATTATATTTTTCCAAAAAGTTGCTAATTTAGTCTCAGTCTATCATTTCACACTTGACGAGATACTCTAGATGAGAAATTGGACACTTTGGAGCTCGTTGGTGACAGAAAAATAGATAAGATAAAAGTGAAAAACAAATTTTACGAAGAATTGTTCCTAACAACTTGTTTGTGTCCTACCAGTAAACAGTGAGTCCCAGACAATTATTTTACACATGAATAGACACGCTAGATGCAGAGTAGATAAACTGAATGTCTGATTTGGCATTTTGGTACAATCTGGAGCCAACAATCGAGATAACATAAAAATGACCACAAGTGACGTTTTTCCAGAATTTATGCCTTTCGCGTTTGGCCAAAATCATATTTTCTAAAAAGTTGCCAATTTAGTCTCAGTCTATCATTTCACACTTGACGAGATACTCTAGATGAGAAATTGGACACTTTGGAGCTCATAGGTGACAGAAAAATAGATAAGATAAAAGTGAAAAACAAATTTTACGAAGAATTGTTCCTAACAACTTGTTTGTGTCCTACCACTAAACATTGAGTCCCAGACAATTATTTTACACATGAATAGACACGCTAGATGCAGAGTAGGTAAACTGAATGTCTGATTTGGCATTTTGGTACAATCTGGGGCCAACAATTGAGATAACATAAAAATGACCACAAGTGACATTTTTTGCAGAATTTATGCCTTTCGCGTTTGGCCAAAATCATATTTTCCAAAAAAAGTTGCCAATTTAGTCTCAGTCTATCATTTCACACTTGACGAGATACTCTAGATGAGAAATTGGACACTTTGGAGCTCATAGGTGACAGAAAAATAGATAAGATAAAAGTGAAAAACAAATTTTACGAAGAAATGTTCCTAACAACTTGTTTGTGTCCTACCACTAAACAGTGAGTCCCAGACAATTATTTTACACATGAATAGACACGCTAGATGCAGAGTAGTTAAACTGAATGTCTGATTTGGCATTTTGGTACAATCTGGGGGCAACAATTGAGATAACATAAAAATGACCACAAGTGACATTTTTCCAGAATTTATGCCTTTCGCGTTTGGCCAAAATCATATTTTCCAAAAAGTTGCCAATTTAGTCTCAGTCTATCATTTCACACTTGACGAGATACTCTAGATGAGAAATTGGACACTTTGGAGCTCATAGGTGACAGAAAAATAGATAAGATAAAAGTGAAAAAACAAATTTTACGAAGAAATGTTCCTAACAACTTGTTTGTGTCCTACCACTAAACAGTGAGTCCCAGACAATTATTTTACACATGAATAGACACGCTAGATGCAGAGTAGTTAAACTGAATGTCTGATTTGGCATTTTGGTACAATCTGGGGGCAACAATTCAGATAACATAAAAATGACCACAAGTGACATTTTTCCAGAATTTATGCCTTTCGCGTTTGGCCAAAATCATATTTTCCAAAAAGTTGCCAATTTAGTCTCAGTCTATCATTTCACACTTGACGAGATACTCTAGATGAGAAATTGGACACTTTGGAGCTCATAGGTGACAGAAAAATAGATAAGATAAAAGTGAAAAAAAAAACAAATTTTACGAAGAAATGTTCCTAACAACTTGTTTGTGTCCTACCACTAAACAGTGAGTCCCAGACAATTATTTTACACATGAATAGACACGCTAGATGCAGAGTAGTTAAACTGAATGTCTGATTTGGCATTTTGGTACAATCTGGGGGCAACAATTGAGATAACATAAAATGACCACAAGTGACATTTTTGCAGAATTTATGCCTTTCGCGTTTGGCCAAAATCATATTTTCCAAAAAAGTTGCCAATTTAGTCTCAGTCTATCATTTCACACTTGACGAGATACTCTAGATGAGAAATTGGACACTTTGGAGCTCATAGGTGACAGAAAAATAGATAAGATAAAAGTGAAAAACAAATATTACGAAGAAATGTTCCTAACAACTTGTTTGTGTCCTACCACTAAACAGTGAGTCCCAGACAATTATTTTACACATGAATAGACACGCTAGATGCAGAGTAGTTAAACTGAATGTCTGATTTGGCATTTTGGTACAATCTGGGGCAACAATTGAGATAACATAAAAATGACCACAAGTGACAATTTTTGCAGAATTTATGCCTTTCGCGTTTGGCCAAAATCATATTTTCCAAAAAAGTTGCCAATTTAGTCTCAGTCTATCATTTCACACTTGACGAGATACTCTAGATGAGAAATTGGACACTTTGGAGCTCATAGGTGACAGAAAAATAGATAAGATAAAAGTGAAAAAAAAAACAAATTTTACGAAGAAATGTTCCTAACAACTTGTTTGTGTCCTACCACTAAACAGTGAGTCCCAGACAATTATTTTACACATGAATGGACACGCTAGATGCAGAGTAGGTAAACTGAATGTCTGATTTGGGCATTTTGGTACAATCTGGGGGCAACAATTGAGATAACATAAAAAAATGACCACAAGTGACATTTTTCCAGAATTTATGCCTTTCGCGTTTGGCCAAAATCATATTTTCCAAAAAGTGCCCAATTTAGTCTCAGTCTATCATTTCACACTTGACGAGATACTCTAGATGAGAAATTGGACACTTTGGAGCTCATAGGTGACAGAAAAATAGATAAGATAAAAGTGAAAAACAAATTTTACGAAGAAATTGTTCCTAACAACTTGTTTGTGTCCTACCACTAAACAGTGAGTCCCAGACAATTATTTTACACATGAATAGACACGCTAGATGCAGAGTACTTAATCTGGATGTCTGATTTGGCATTTTGGTACAATCTGGGGGCAACAATTGAGATAACATAAAAATGAACACAAGTGACTTTTTCCAGAATTTATGCCTTTCGCGTTTGGCCAAAATCATATTTTTTCCAAAAAGTTGCCAATTTAGTCTCAGTATCTATTTCACACTTGACGAGATACTCTAGATGAGAATTGGGACACTTTGGAGCTCATAGGTGACAGAAAAATAGATAAGATAAAAGTGAAAAACAAATTTTACGAAGAAATTTTCCTAACAACTTGTTTGTGTCCTACCACTAAACATTGAGTCCCAGACAATTATTTTACACATGATAGACACACGCTAGATGCAGAGTAGATAAACTGAATGTCTGATTTGGCATTTTGGTACAATCTGGGGCAACAATTGAGATAACATAAAAATGACCACAAGTGACAATTTTTCCAGAATTTATGCCTTTCGCGTTTGGCCAAAATCATATTTTCAAAAAGTTGCCAATTTAGTCTCAGTCTATCATTTCACACTTGACGAGATACTCTAGATGAGAAATTGGACACTTTGGAGCTCATAGGTGACAGAAAAAAATAGATAAGATAAAAGTGAAAAACAAATTTTACGAAGAAATGTTCCTAACAACTTGTTTGTGTCCTACCACTAAACAGTGAGTCCCCAGACAATTATTTTACACATGAATAGACACGCTAGATGCAGAGTAGTTAAACTGAATGTCTGATTTGGCATTTTGGTACAATCTGGGGGCAACAATTGAGATAACATAAAAATGACCACAAGTGACATTTTTCCAGAATTTATGCCTTTCGCGTTTGGCCAAATCATATTTTCCAAAAAAGTTGCCAATTTAGTCTCAGTCTATCATTTCACACTTGACGAGATACTCTAGATGAGAAATTGGACACTTTGGAGCTCATAGGTGACAGAAAAAATAGATAAGATAAAAGTGAAAAAAAAAATTTTACGAAGAAATGTTCCTAACAACTTGTTTGTGTCCTACCACTAAACAGTGAGTCCCAGACAATTATTTTACACATGAATAGACACGCTAGATGCAGAGTAGTTAAACTGGATGTCTGATTTGGCATTTTTTGTACAATCTGGGGGCAACAATTGAGATAACATAAAAATGACCACAAGTGACATTTTTGCAGAATTTATGCCTTTCGCGTTTGGCCAAAATCATATTTTCAAAAAAAGTTGCCAATTTAGTCTCAGTCTATCATTTCACACTTGACGAGATACTCTAGATGAGAAATTGGACACTTTGGAGCTCATAGGTGACAGAAAAATAGATAAGATAAAAGTGAAAAACAAATTTTACGAAGAATTGTCCTAACAACTTGTTTGTGTCCTACCACTAAACATTGAGTCCCAGACAATTTATTTTACACATGAATAGACACGCTAGATGCAGAGTAGTTAAACTGGATGTCTGATTTGGCATTTTTGGTACAATCTGGGGCAACAATTGAGATAACATAAAAATGACCACAAGTGACAATTTTTTCAGAATTTATGCCTTTCGCGTTTGGCCAAAATCATATTTTTCAAAAAAGTTGCCAATTTAGTCTCAGTCTATCATTTCACACTTGACGAGATACTCTAGATGAGAAATTGGACACTTTGGAGCTCATAGGTGACAGAAAAAATAGATAAGATAAAAGTGAAAAAACAAATTTTACGAAGAAATGTTCCTAACAACTTGTTTGTGTCCTACCACTAAACAGTGAGTCCCAGACAATTATTTTACACATGAATAGACACGCTAGATGCAGAGTAGGTAAACTGAATGTCTGATTTGGCATTTTGGTAATTGAGATAACATAAAAATGACCACAAGTGACATTTTTCCAGAATTTATGCCTTTCGCGTTTGGCCAAAAATCATATTTTCCAAAAAGTTGCCAATTTAGTCTCAGTCTATCATTTCACACTTGACGAGATACTCTAGATGAGAAATTGGACACTTTGGAGCTCATAGGTGACAGAAAAATAGATAAGATAAAAGTGAAAAACAAATTTTACGAAGAAATGTTCCTAACAACTTGTTTTGTGTCCTACCACTAAACAGTGAGTCCCAGACAATTATTTTACACATGAATAGACACGCTAGATGCAGAGTAGGTAAACTGAATGTCTGATTTGGCATTTTGGTACAATCTGGGGGCAACAATTGAGATAACATAAAAATGACCACAAGTGACAATTTTCCAGAATTTATGCCTTTTCGCGTTTGGCCAAAATCATATTTTCCAAAAAAAAAGTTGCCAATTTAGTCTCAGTCTATCATTTCACACTTGACGAGATACTCTAGATGAGAAATTGGACACTTTGGAGCTCATAGGTGACAGAAAAATAGATAAGATAAAAGTGAAAAACAAATTTTACGAAGAAATGTTCCTAACAACTTGTTTGTGTCCTACCACTAAACATTGAGTCCCAGACAATTATTTTACACATGAATAGACACGCTAGATGCAGAGTAGGTTTAAGTAGGTAACTGAATGTCTGATTTGGCATTTTGGTACAATCTGGGGGCAACAATTGAGATAACATAAAAATGACCACAAGTGACATTTTTCCAGAATTTATGCCTTTCGCGTTTGGCCAAAATCATATTTTCAAAAAAGTTGCCAATTTAGTCTCAGTCTATCATTTCACACTTGACGAGATACTCTAGATGAGAAATTGGACACTTTGGAGCTCATAGGTGACAGAAAAATAGATAAGATAAAAGTGAAAAACAAATTTTACGAAGAAATGTTCCTAACAACTTGTTTGTGTCCTACCACTAAACAGTGAGTCCCAGACAATTATTTTACACATGAATAGACACGCTAGATGCAGAGTAGTTAAACTGGATGTCTGATTTGGCATTTTTTGTACAATCTGGGGGCAACAATTGAGATAACATAAAAATGACCACAAGTGACATTTTTCCAGAATTTATGCCTTTCGCGTTTGGCCAAAATCATATTTTCCAAAAAGTTGCCAATTTAGTCTCAGTCTATCATTTCACACTTGACGAGATACTCTAGATGAGAAATTGGACACTTTGGAGCTCATAGGTGACAGAAAAATAGATAAGATAAAAGTGAAAAACAAATTTTACGAATAAATGTTCCTAACAACTTGTTTGTGTCCTACCACTAAACATTGAGTCCCAGACAATTATTTTACACATGAATAGACACGCTAGATGCAGAGAAGTTAAACTGGATGTCTGATTTGGCATTTTGGTACAGTCTGGGGGCAACAATTGAGATAGCATAAAAATGACCACAAGTGACATTTTTCCAGAATTTATGCCTTTCGCGTTTGGCCAAAATCATATTTGCAAAAAACGATGCCAGTTTAGTCTCAGTCTATTATTTCACACTTGACGAGATACTCTAGATGATAAATTGGACACTTTTGAGCACATAGGTGACAGAAAAATAGATAAGATAAAAGTGAAAAACAAATTTTACGAAGAATTGATTCTAACAACTTTAACAACTGTTCTTTGTTTGTTGTCCTAACCCACTAAAGACAGTGAAGTCCCCAGACAATTATTTTTACACTTGAATTGACACGCCTAGATGAGAGTAGGTAAACTGAATGTCTGATTTGCATTTCTACATACTGGGGCAACAATTGAGATAACTAGAAAATGAACCACAAGTGAATTTTCCAGAAATTTATTGCACCTTTCGCGTTTGGCCAAAATCATATTTTCCCAAAAAGTTGCCAATTTAGGTCTCAGCCTATCATTTCACACCTAACGAGATAACTAGAAAAAAATTTTGGACACTTTGGAGCACATAGGGGGAACAAAAAAAAATAGAAAAGATAAAAGTAAAAATTTCAAATTTTACAAAGAAGGATTTAAACTTTTTTGGGGCCTACCACAAAACGTGAGCCCCAGCCCAAT
>CAJHNH020006570.1:0-11646 GCA_905116865.2 Candidula unifasciata | reverse complement strand
TCGTGGACCACATCACAGTCACTGAGGAAGAAAATAGGGGCTTTAGATCTGAAATGAGTTGATCGTTTCTCAGAATGTGTCACGAGGGGGTGCTGTGTGGTCTCGAAGCATGGCGTCCACCTGGAGTGCTAAAGGTTCCTGGTTCAATCTCCGGTAAGGACTAGGATTTTTTCACGTGGACTTGGATATTTTGTAATTCCCCCTAGTCTCTGGGTAGTGAGACCGTACGGCCGTGTGCATTGTCACGCACGTAAAAAATCCCTTGGCAGTTGGAAATCGAAAAAGAGTAGCCTCGTGGCGCTGCCCGGGCAAAATATGGAGTTACAAATTTACTCAAAGTATTTCAGGATCCTCGCCGGTGCTACAGAGCCTGTGCACTGTGCTGAGCTTCTTCGGACTCAGACTTAGTTATAAGAAAGCACTTATGGGTTACTACCTGTGTGCCATGATGTTGATCCGTTGTTCAAACCTCAAACCTTAGAATGTCAAGGACCAAGAAAAAAAAATACGGACATCCTAACAGATCTGAACACCAAGGAAGACTGGCAATAAACAGCATCTTGTCTCGGCAGATGGAATATTTTGGCTCTATTAGACGCCACGGTGGATTAGAAAGAATTGTGACAGAAGGCGTGAATCTAGGCAAGAGAGACAAGGCCAAAAATCACAAAAATGGTCACAGAATATAGGAGGTGCACAAGGCAGGAGACCTGGCAGAGGCTGAGTATCTTTTAGGAAGACCGTGGTGAGAGCCATATTCTGTAAAGGACCTCCAGCACAACCACGATGATAGGTGCTTTATTTGGTGCTTCAATACTATCTTACCCCAAACAGGGAAAATCCACAGGTCACGGGGCAGTCTAATATTTCAGGAGGTAGCTGATACGCTGCATGCTGTCGTGGGACCTAGGGTTCATGCAGTCGTGGGACCTAGGCAACACTCTCTGGTGGGACGTAGGTGGGTTGGGGGTTAGGGCAAGTTCTAGATGTTTTGGGGTCGTTAAAAGCATCATAATTCCAGAATACCCAGCCTTACCACCCTCTAAAATGTTGGACTGACCTATGACATCATCTGGGGTCGGATATTAATAAAGCACCCTTTATTTATATCTCGGTGATCTAGTTATTTCTGTTTTAATTAGCCAAGTTCATCTGCATGCACAATCTTTTTGATCTCACCCGCAGTCTTATTTCTCTGTCCTAAGTTTACTGTCTATCCCAATAGTTTGGTTTATCTGTCTCCAGTCTGATTTTTTATGTCTGCACAGTTTGATTTATCAGTCTCCGTAGTCTGATTTATATCTCTATAGTCTGGTTCTATTTTGTCTGTCTCCATAGTTGTTCATGTTAACCGATGTTTAAACATCGCTGCAAAAGGGTCACCCTATAAATGCTCCATTCATGTGGCAGTATAAATTATACATTTCCCTTTCTATTTGCAAGCTTGTTTTTTTTTTTTTTTTAAATTTGTCAGTCTCAGAAAATCTTGAAGCTTGCACATACAAAAATAATATGCACAAGGCAGCTGGCAGATTTGCCAATATTACAGGTCCCAGGCCAGAGATGCAGCTCACAGTTGACGCAAACGGTCCATCTAGACAGCTGGCACAGCACCTGCAAAAGGTACGCCGTTCTGAACGTAATCGGCCGTCCGCCATGTTAATGTAGTCAACAGCACGCCGCGGGCACAACAGGGAAAAACACATTCCATAAAAGATCTACAGTACACGCTGTCACATCAGGCACTCAGCACAAAAGCCAGGAGACGGAACCCTATGATGTTAAAAAAAATGAAGCCTCCAAGTGTGTGTTCTCAACCATCCACCCTATTCTCCAGATTTGTCTCCCTGTGAGTATTTTCTATTTCCTAACTTATACATATCATTGAACGGATGCTTCTTTGACGATATTGATGACATTCAAAGGACCGTAGCATCGACTTTAGAGGTTATTACAAAATAAAAAATAAAAAACTACAGAGGTTGTTCTATTGTTTGTTAAATCGTACCACTTGCCGTATCAATGCACAAGGGGCTTACTTTGAATAAAATACAGGTTATATCTTCAACTGTTGATTTTTTTTAAATTTGCGTGGAATTAGTCTCATTACCTAATTGTGGGACCTTGTATGATCTCGTTTTCTGCGTCATTAATGTTTATCTTTTTCTGTTCTAGTCGGCTCTATATGTTACAACTAAAGTGTATTTTATTTCTTCACGGCCACATTTAATTTATACTGTCACTGGTGGAAAGTCGTATTTATCATGATTACCATTTCTTCTTCCCCGCCCCCCCTTTTTTTTTTCTCCTCTTCCTCCGGCGCCTTTTCTCCTTCCTCATCTTCTTCTTCTTTTTCTTCTTCTCCTATCAGTTTTACATATCTTACTTGCATGCAAAATATTGTTTCCTTGCTCCTATGGTGAATTCCTGCAGACTTCAAAGGAAAACTGCTAATTAGTCACTTTTACCACACGTTTGTTTAGGGGCAGTGGGAATTTTTTTTTAACTTTAAAATGGCGCCACGGTACTATGGGAAATCGAACCTAAACCATTACCTTGCTAGGCCTGTACACTACCCACTAAGACACCATACAACAAAACTACATTTAAAAAAGTCAAAGAAAAGAAAGAAAGAAATTAAAAGAAAAATCAAAGAAAAGAAATAGTACTTAGAGCAAGCTGGCCCACATGTCACTAAAATCAGTGACCCTCGTGTTTCCAAAACAAACATCTTTCTGAAAATACATATAACTGCTCAATGGACACACAGACTGCACTGGAGACAAAGCTTGCTATTTAAATACAATCTTTGATCTTTTTGTTCAAATTATCAGTCCTACAGCCCAGATAATTTTAACATAAAACTCGGAGACAAAGAACGATGCATTTACTGCAACCAAGCAAATATATTTCCGGCTAACACACATAGGGCACAATTTAGTGCCTTTGTGTTGATAGTTGACAATGTTTAAAAGAAATAACAAGAACGCAGAAACTGAATGGCGTGTTCGATAGCTCAGTATCATTGTGTATTAAGTCATTCATAGGTTTGTAAGCTCCTGAAATCTAGTTGGAGATCACCATATTCTCTTTGACTGAGATCAAGAATTAGTCTCATTCAGCATACAGCCATTTTTCCTTGGGACTGAGACGACGAATTCTAGTTTTTGATTCACAATGAAGATGTTTGGTATTTGATTCATAAAGGAGAATTGAAAGTCTTTGATTCACAATGGAGTGTTTCATTGGTGTAGATAAAGTCGCAGCCATGTATAAATATGTGGAAACACACAGCAAAGAATTGGCCTCTGAAAGTGGAACACAACATTCGTAGCATCCAACAATTAACATAATCCGACATTTGCGATGGATATAGCAGGTTTTGTTTTGTTTAGCATGCATTCTGTGTTGATACTTCTCGGAGTCTGGCGAATTAAAAACATCTCAGCCAGTAAGGAAACACTGTTCTCAAAACGAACAAGATGCAATCTACAGACGCTGGTTAACTTGACGTGTGCTCAGCCGCAGGGGACGAGGTTTAAATCTTTGATAGAGTGTGCTTCGGGTTGTGCCAGTGATATTGGTTGTGTCGGGGTAAGTACACAAGAAAGAAGCTGCTTCTACCATTACAAGTGTTCTCATAATATCGAATGTGGTCCAATGGATGTCGAGTTTGAGATCTATGTCAAGAATAATACCGTTGTTCAGACACTTCCACAATGCCAAAATAATGGTACGTGGAACCTGACTAGTAGTGCTTGCACCTGCAACAGTGGATGGGTGGGTCGGTTCTGCGAGAGGTATGGCTCATCGTGTAAAGAGCTCGCCCAGTACGGCTACCCGCAAGGATGGCCTGATGGGCTACAATGGGCAACCATACAGCTGACAGCCAACGCTACACCAGTGAGAGTTCTGTGTGAGCTTCGCGAGACGTATTTCAACACATATATTCTTCGCAACGACGGCTGGACGGACCTGAGACCAACCGAGCCACTAGCGTACCTGAATGGCTTCTACGTTTCCAATTACTGTTTCTGGATGGGCCTTAACGACATAAAGGCTTTCAATGACGCCGGCTACACGAATCTCAAACTTGACACTGGTTTCAGTGTACCCCCGTCAAACGAATTTCATCTGTTTCAAATGACATATCATAATTTCACAATGCAAGGTTTGTCCGATCATTTCAAGTTCACATTTAGGGACACTGTTAGTAAAAATGATGGCCCATATGCTGGTAACTACACCTACGGTGACTGTTTAAGGCCCCTCAAAGGAGCCCCATTCATATCTCCAAACGGTGGAGAAGACGACAGCGCAGAGGACTGTGTCATGACAGCTGGGGTGGGCTGGTGGTACAACGCTAAGTGTGAAATTACATGTAACCCACTTGGGTACAAGAAACTCAAGAATGCCGATAGGCCAAAGACAGAACACATCATGATGGAAGGAATGAACTGTGAGGAAAATGAGTCCTGTAGGGTGGCCATGTATTTTGTTATGTATTAACCAGTAGTGGATGAACATTATTATCCATCACTATCAATCACATATTAAGTTTACTAAACAATATACAGGTGTCCTCGTGAGCTCCCGTTTTGGCAATATTCATAACTTTAATTTTCTTTCCCTATAATTATATTCAGATTGCAATTCCGGTTTGTACACACACCGTTAAATTCCGATGTGACTTCCTGTACAGTGTGGTAGATAACCGGCTGACTACTGGAGCTTGGAAAAAAGTACTCGTTTAAAGCCAGGGTTTGCTGACGCAAATTCTATATCTTTAAACTGGGAGTACAAAGGTTTCATCACCCAGCTACTGGGTCAAGTGCTTGGTGCGACACCGTGGATTTGATGAGGAGATTTTTTCTGTTATGTCTTCAAAGACTGTGTTGTGAACGGCAGTATAATTGTGGCTGGCCTATTATGTTCGAAAGCTGTGTACTTGTGCAGGTTTGTGTGTACAATGCCGGCTTTCGTAACTGACTGTTTGCATCAACTTTGCATGTGCTAGCTTAAAGACTTTGCTTTGACTTATTTTTTTTTCCAACTTTTAAATCACAGAGTCACATTTGATACCAGGTTGGCATGTTTAGGGAGCTGCGTTGCCTCTGTTGTTTTATAACTAGTTCCTATGCTCTCATATAAGGGCAAGGATTCAAGAATAATGAGATTCCCGCCAAGATATCCTGGTCAGTGTCTAACAGAATCAGTTTCAGACATCCTGGACTTCAAGGTGTGTTATACTCAGGGCCGAAATCAGCACACTAAGCGTTTGCTTATGGCATCATAACGGGAGGGGACACCACCGAAATTGTCAAAAGCCTTGGTGCAGGGCATTTATTTTCTTGGCTGAAGTATTTATAAAGCAAATCTTATCAGAACAACATGACAACATGATGGACTTAGTTAAGTATAGAAGTAGATATTTTACTTACGATTAGTTTGTGGATCTGATCAAAGACTTTGCAATTTAAAAAAGGTAGCAATTTTTTTTTTCAACTATAAATAAAGTAGAAGTATACAAAAATAGGCATTATTTTCCATCTTCCTGTAATTTTTTTTTTTTTTGAAAAATACATTTTTATTTTATGTTTTATTATTGTTTAAATTTTGAATTACATAACGATTGGAGCACCAGTGTTGTCTTATTCCGTAGGCGCCACCAATATAGAAGGCCCGTGCTAATCTGAGCATGTCCAGAGACTATTATCCTCTCATTCCTGTGAGTAGTTTTCGTTGGGGCCCTAACACACTGGTTTGAGCCATAATGATGGGAAGGGGTTCGGAGAAGGGCTCAGGGCATCAAGGCATCTGAATCCGGTCCTGGTTACACTAGTCTGAAATGTGAGAATCTAGTTCAAATGTGACCATTGTAGAAAGTGTGAAAACACTGTGACTGATCCCGCAAACCGACAGTGGTTGATTTAGTGCTTGTAGAAAAGAGATCTCACTAACTGAATAGAATGAAAGGGATAGTAGACACCTTTACATAATCTATGAACATGTAGTGTGATTTCTTGTGAATGATTAATTAATTTTAAACAAAAAATCGGTGGTGGGGTGGGGGTAGGGAGGGGGGGGGGGGGGGGGGGGGTTGTTTGTTGGTTTACTTCTGGAAACCAGTCTTGTCTTAAAACTTGAGTCTTGCGTGCACATCCGTTTTACAAATTTGGCGTTCACCTGTGTGTAGACTGTTGATTCCTCGCTTCTCAGGCAGATGTATTTCGACTTTGAAGGACACACATAATTAGTCAACTTTTACCACATACTTGTTGGAGACAGTGTTCAGTAATTTATTCCTTTACAATGGGTCCCTGGAAGCAGGCATGGCGACGATACAGTCTACACGATTATTCCCAGTTACTCAAGTTCTATATTCAGAAAAGATAAGAAAATTAACTGAATGACACGCATGCCTTGTGTCACATGTCTGCAATAAAAACTCTATAAAAACATTCACAAATCCCGCCAAACGGCAGCTCCTAATTCTACACAAACTCTTCAGGATGATCTTTCCTATAATTTGTACAAACAACTGACAATATTTACTCAAATATGTGCATTGTTTATCATGTTCACCATATATTCTTTTCTCCAGTTTCCCAGACGGCTAAATAATTTGTGCAGTAATTAGGCTGAATTTAGGCTGTATCACTTTGAATTGCATGTACAGATAAAATCTACAAAGCTGCGTCAAATCCTCAGTGAATAATGTAAATATAACTTACAGTACTAACAACTGACAATATTTACTCAAATATGTACATTGTTTATCATGTTCACCATATATTCTTTTCTCCAGTTTCCCAGACGGCTAAATAATTTGTGCAGTAATTAGGCTGAATTGTCTGTATCACTTTGAATTGCGTGTACAGATAAAATCTACAAAGCTTCTTCAAATCCTCAGTGAATAATGTAAATATAACAGACTGTAGTAAATCAAAGACTGAGTAAATTTAAATTCAGCGAAACAAAAGACTCACCTGAATGTAATGACACGTTTCATCAAAGTTGTTACCTGCAAAGAAAAGAGCAGGGTACTGAAAGAACTATCTGCTCAGCCTATCACGGAGACACAGACCTAATTACTTGGTAATTACCAGGACATGGGTTCGATCCCAAACTGCAGGCGATTAGAAGCAAACCGCCCTTTACCTGGTTTCAACAGTGGTATTAAGATCTGACCGATCGAGCAATGGCAAACTACTGAAAGTAAAATGCTAAGCGAAATCGTAAACAGCCAGAAAAAAATCCCAATGTTGGGTAAACAATGCCCTGTAAAGGACACGCAACAAAGCGTATTTTAATTGGTGATAAAGACCTTGGTCAAAAGATTTGCTTGCATCTACTTGTCTTTTGTTGTTTTATTCGTTCACTGCATTGGGTTCGAATCCGCACCGCATAAGATTTTCCCAGCACAATCAATTTCCGTTACCAGGTCAACCAAGCATACAGAAAGTACAAGGTAATGTCACGGGAAGTAAAGGTGGTCGGCGTGATATTGACCACATTACCAACATTTGCCGATCACTCACTCTCAGTATATATATATATATATATATATATATATATATATATATATATATATATATATATATATCAAACACCATAGAATGGTATTCTGAAGACTGCCAGGTCAACGAGCAACACTCCAGTACAATAAGACGGTTATTGGCGCCATTTGAATTTGCACTCTGCAGTTGCTGCTGAAGATGGGGATGGAGCGCTTATGGGATTGTCCCTAGTGCTGTGATTTCAATTTTTAATGAAACAATAAACACACACACACACACACACACACACACACACACACACACACATATATATCTATAGGTAGTCTCCTTGCCTCCCTCCGCCAGATGCACTATAAGGTCAGACAATTAATTAGTGAGAATGATTTTATTATGTCCAAGATACAAATGCCATCTATGAAGCAAAGCATGGAATTCAAAGAGACAACCTTCATCGTGTATATATACCTATGTATATATATATATGTATATATATATATATATATATATATATATATATATATATATATATATATATATATATATATATATAGGCCAGTGGGGCGTAAAAAAACAAGTACTTTACTATACAGTGACACGAATGGTTACATTCGGATAGAACCGAACCTGCAAGCATGTCGTAAGAGTCGACTAATTGGAGGCTTCCTTCGAAGTCGGTGTACATCTGGCTGAGAGACAAGGAACCAACAATATGCATACAATTAAGTCAGATATGTAAAACGGATGTGCACGCAACACTCAGGTTATGGGATAAGACTAACGTCTAGTGATAGGTGAACAATCAGAACTTTCCGCTAGAGTTTACGGTGAGAGCCAAGAAAAAGAATAAGGGCAAATTTCAGAGACCCTGTTCAACCGTAAAACAATGCTAACCACTTCAAGCCTGTACGGATACAGCCTACGATTACAAAACCAGATAACCTGCAGCCCAACAAATTTTTTTTGGTTTTATTATTATTCAGAAACCATGAGTTGTTAACCCTTTGGCTCGGTACGATGGATATTGCAACCCTTTGGCCTTAGTTCCATGATAGATACTGTAAATCTAGGAGAAATGTGGCTTTTCTGCCAATCCGCGGGCGTGAACCCGGACCACAAAGAATTCGTCACCCTGTCGCGCCGAAGACAAGTTTAACCAAGTACGCTAGCGAGCCAGGCAACAGTAAAAGCCGTCGCATTGTCAGCCGACGGAACATTATAATAAAGTATTGGGCTATAGAGCTAGACATAAATTTTATAGAGCCTCTAGTACTCGCTTGAGTGAGGTGGTCAGCATCAAACGACCGCCTTTATTTCCTAAAACTATACCCGGAACCCACTGAAGGCTCAGTGGACCTGGCAGCCAAGTTCTTTTTTTTTTTTTTTTTTGTGCGGGGAGGGGGGAATAAATGGGCCAGCCCCCTCGGGACCCAAACCCACAGCCTTAAGATCCGCAAGTGAGCCTCTTTCCGCTACATCACGGCGTTTCCTAACAGAAAATTACAGATAATAATAAAAGAGTACTCATTAAAATAAGCTTTCTGGTGAGGATGGCAGACTTGCAGGTCCCTTTCTGTGGCGGATTAACCAAACAAATTTGAAAGTTTCTAAAGACACAAACATCGACCTTCGATACGTACAAGTCAACTTCATAAAGATTTCAAACAATATCTCCAGCTCTGATTAAAACTGATCCTGAAACCACAAGTACTATTTCAAGATACTTGTTTGACTTCCTGCAGCACTGGTGTCGAAGTTTCATTTGTAAAGTCACATTTAAATGTAACTCACGACATTATAAAGAATAAAAATAATAATAATAAAGTCCAGGAGTGGATGAACAACCAGAACTTTCCACCAGCGTTTACAGCCGGTGAACGTGAAGAAGAAGTTGAGCTGAGATTTGTCAATAATTGACATCACAGCCCTCTGGGCATTCCCATGCGTGCGCCGTCCTAATCTTCAGCAGCCAGCGCAGAGTTCCAATACAGATGGTACCGGTCACAATATGGCTATATGTCCGTCTTGTCTGTCCTCTGAGTGTAGTGAGCCTGCCAGACCCTCTGGTTACACCCAGGTGCCTCATTCTTTCCAGGTCATAATAATTGTGTTTCTTTACTGATTCCGTTGCTTGTTCCCAAAAGGCCCTGACCACATCTGCCTTGTCATGCATCAATTCATCACCCAGTGCTGTAGATCCATCCAATCTGTCCGCCTGTTCATTAACCACCACGCCGGCATAGCCCGGAGAAAACATCCAAAGTATGCATAACACCCGTGACCTTTCCAGTGAAGCTTGCCGCTCTGTACGAGGCATCCCTGTCTTCATCTTTCTCAGCATGCTTTCAGAGTATGTTACAATTATGACATGTGTATGCATCTTGTTCTCTAGCCACAGGAGAGCTGCAGTTACCGCCTCCACCTCCATTCTCATGCTAGATGTTTTAATGTCGTATGCTAGGCTGTTTTGCACTAAAGATGTCCCAGGCACTTCTCTTTCCACTCAACACCGAACCATCTGTATAGATAATCAGATCACTTTGGCGTGAATTGTCGAGAATCAACTATTGGACTTTCACCTCCGTAGCACCCGCCCTGAACTACCAGCCTAAGGTGACCATAACCCTATACAGGTCAGAATATCCCTCTGGTACTCTGACCCACTCATCTCCTCGCCAAATATTCTCCAGCATGCACACTTGTTTTATTGTGTCTTTTGATTGAGCTATCCACGATTTCAGCTTCCGACCCTTACCTGCAGCCAAAGCTTCATACAGAGGGTATTCTTTGTCTGCAGCTACTCTGAGGTATGACTTAGCCAGCAGCACCTTTGACCTATCTGTAATAGTCGAAATGCAAGTATGTATCGCATGCAAACAATTGGAGTGCCTCTTGTACATCCCAGAATCACCCGTATAGCTTCATTCTGTATGCTCTCCAGTTTCTCTAGCTGACTCTTCGAGACAGTGAGTAACCCCAATCCATAGTCAATCACTGAGATGATTAAGTGCTGGTAAAGTATGATCAGTATTCTCTGCTCCATGTCCATCGCTGCCATAATCTTTAGTGCATTAGGACCTTTATGAGCCTTTGTCATAACCCCCTCCATGTGATCCTTGAAAGACAAACTTCTGTCAAATGTGATTCCCAGGTACCGCAGTTTGTTGTCTCTTCTGATGTCCCTGCCATTTATTGAAAGTCTGACAACATCGGTTCTAACAATCCTGTTGTCCAAAGAACACCACAGGACAGGCTGCTATTTCTGGGTTGATTACAGCATTCATCATCTCTGTACACCATTCGATCACCTTATCTACTGTCGCCTGCAACTCTTGAGCTATTTAATCCCCATCACTTCCCTTCCCAAGATACGAGAACATCATCTGCAAATGCATCCTTGAGAACATTAGGCGAGGAGAGGAGTGGGTCAAAGTGCCACCTGAACAGTAAGACTTGTGTAGGGTCATAATCACACTGAGCTGGGAATGCAGAGACTGGCAAGCATGTGCCACGGAAGTGGAAATTCAGCAATTAATTCAAGATAGCATATGATACCACAACATCCAGCTTAAGAATGGAGTTGGTGGCGGTCAATGCAGCTTTCCGCTGGATAGAGAACACGACACACACACATCGTGATTGTAACTGACTCAGAACGCATGCCGAGGAAGATCAGTACAGGCATGCTTCATGCAGAGTGGCTTGCTTCACTACGGAGGACACGGGTGAGAAGTATTGTCTGGATTTTTTCACTGGGATACGCCAGTGTATTGGGAAATGAATTAGCGGACAGACTGGTTGGATCTGCACAACGTTGTGGAATACTGATGTATGATAAGGCAGACGTTGGAACACCACAGTCTGGTATGATTGAGTAGACATCGACAGAAATAGGACAACACTAATAGATGAACGAACAGCAGTGTGTGCTAACAGCAGTATGTGAAGTCTACAGCCAGGGCGAAAGACGGTGTTTTAAAGGTCCAATGCAGTCAATCTTCATTGTTGTAAGTTAGCTATAACTGGAATATCAAGAAAAAACACAAAAGGACGGATGATAAAATTCATGCACACACACACTCGCGCGAGCACACACACTTACATGCGCACGCCCACTTACTCACTTACA
>CAJHNH020006569.1:0-11654 GCA_905116865.2 Candidula unifasciata | reverse complement strand
GCTAAACTTATCTTCAAAAAGAGAGTCGCTGACTGTTGGAGCTCTTTCTTGTTTCCTTAATTGGGAGAGCTGTGTTCTATCGAATTATGACAGCTTACCTGCTCTGTTAACCGAGGAAAAATAATGATACAAATGTTCTGCTTTTTTCTTGACTTCGATGATTGTCTTACTCCCATCTGTCACTGGTTTGGTTCACCCCTCTACTTTCTCCGGGGAGGTTTTTAAATAAAGTCCATGCTTTATTTCCATTCTGTCTAAGGTCTCAGTTGGAGCAAGTTTCTGTCCTTTATCTCTTTTAGCCTTATTAACCACAAACTTTACTCTAGCCCATGCTTTATTGTATTGGATATTTGCTTCTGGTCATGGTAACCCCAACGTGGCGAGTGTCCGTTAAGTCACCAACAAGAAGGGTTTTAAGGCACTGTGTCTTGTATAGTTCTGGTAGGTAGCATGTTGTCTGAAGTAAGCTGTACACATTGTATATCGTATATTTGCTTCCATTATGCCAGACAGTTAGTTTTTGCACATCTGTAGGGTGAGATGCTAACATCACTATTACATCTCCTCGTATGTCATTTCTGATATAGGTCACTACGCTCCGGCAGTCATTGCACTTAAAGGCATAACTAGTGTATCCAGTAAGATGCAGATCAGAGTCTTTATGCAGGGTTTCTTGTAGGGCAGCGACGTGCACCCTGTGGTTGTCTAGCCGTCTGGCAAGTTCAAGTTTCTTATTTCGTATTCCACAGATGTTCAGTTGCAGAATATCAAGCATTTGTGTATTTTTTTTTTTTATTTGCTGTGTGGTCTGAGTTCTCTTTGCTCTCCCTCCCACTCTGCCTCCTCCTGGGGTGTCTGATTTTCCTATTTACCTTAACTTTTCCAGTAGCCAATTTTTCGCACATGACATCCTGGTTTCCCACTGTCTGTCGCGGGCCTTGATAGACATGGCGACGACCCATCACGTATGCATACGTTGATTTAGATTCTTTCATATTTATGGCATTGCGGTGCTGGGGTGTCTGTTGATTACCTACCTCCCCGGGCAGCAGTTAGAAATGCCCTGTACCAGTTCTGAAGGAAATATAGGTTGTGTTTCTTCCTTCCCCTTTAACACGTATCTAAGGTGGGGCTCACAGTGTGCTAATTTCCCGCTACTAGATTGCCTGCTGGTTTCGCTGAGCTCTTTATGGCTCTAAGCATAGTCTAAGCATGAATAGTTGGGCACACGATATTTTCCGGTATTCATGGGGGTTAGCATACTTGTTTCCACTCCTAAGACTGTTCAGCACACCTCCGACTCCCTCCCTCCCACAGGGGGCAGTACGTTGTGGTGCACCGGTTTTATTATCGACGTTTGCTCCTCTAGATCCATTGTGTTTTGCCTAGGGATTCGCACATTCAGCTCCCAGGACTACCTCGGGAATGCTGTTACTCTTCGCCACGCAAAATGGTCTTGGGGTAAGAGAGGTTGTGCTAGGTCAAGAGGCTGACACAGCAATGGAAGCTCCTTTCATGTTTACCTGACCTAGGGTTAAGTAAGGGGGGGGGGGGAGGGGAGGGACCACTACCCACAACACCAACACTTCTAACCCCCTGCCTCTCTCGAGGCTTAATCCCCTCCCTTGTGTATACAGTTTTTACTTCTATGTCATCTGACATTCTTTCAATATGTCCCAACTATTTAAGTCTATTAGCTCTCATAATGCCAGTGATCAGTGGTGATAATGAAATTCGTTGTTGCTTCTCACTCTCCATTCCCCGCTGTTTGCATCTTTGATGGGTCCAAAGATTCGTCATAAGACTATGTTTTCGTAAACCTGTAAAAAGGCTTCATCTCCTTTAGTTGTGGTCCAAGTTTCAGAGTCATATAACACGACTGGTCTAATCAACTTTTTATATATTTTGATCTTGGTGTAGCGAGACAGACACTTTGACTTTAGCAGATGTGGAAGGACATAGTATACTTTATTTCCAGATTGTATTTTATACTGTATTTCTTCTCTCTTCATGTTTGAGCTGTTGAAGTTTGCACCCAAGTACTTATGTGTTTCCGTTCGTTTGATTTTCATATTATCGACTTGTATGTGGCCGGAGTTTATATCCTTTCCCTGTCTAGTTATTATCATGTATCTGTCTTATCTTTATTGATAACTAGTCCCATTTTCTGAGCTGATTCTTTTAAGGCAGTCAGTGTTTTCAGAGTCTCTAGCTAATTTTCTTTAATGAAATCAATGTCATCAGCATATCCAATTATTCTTGTAGTTTCTCCTATAGCAATGTCTTGTTTCAATTTCCTTATAATTTTCTCCTTGGCCAAGTTGAAAAGAAGTGGGGACAGAGCATCACCTTGCATTAAACCAGATGTTATTAGACTTTTGTCTATGCTTCTGTATAACCGGCTGTCAGTGTTCATGGCTCTCTGCATGTATGTGTGTTGATTATTTTAGAGATGCTTTCATCGATCATTTGTCTGTCTGTTTGTCTTTCTCTGTATCTTTATTTCTTTTCATACTACGTCGGCTGAGCTGAGCTATCCGTATGTTCATCAAATCAAGCATCAGTCACTCTATGTCTAGCTATTGCCCAATCTTTTTCCCAGGGGATTTTTTTCTGGAATTGGAAATTTTTCTATCTTATAATAACATCTTCGTCCACAATTTTCGTGTCAATGTTAACAAGATTCTTGTGATAATAATGTGTCCCATTTTTTTCCCAAAAACCTTGCCTTTTTCTGTTGTTGCCCGAAATTTCTAAGATGTCCAGGTATTTATCTTGTTGCTTTTACATGGTCTTGTTCCATTAACTTTGTCAGATGTCATCTAGTCTACTTCTTCCCAAACATCCCCCCCCCCCCACACACACACACACAACTATTGACTGTCTAAGTCTAATGCATCTAATCGGTTTAAAGCTTTCCTCTGTCTAGAATAGGACAGCCTGGTTTGGTTTCGTATCTTTCCACACCATTCTTGACTTCTTCTTTAAGTCGATGCTGCTTGGCGTTGGTAGTCATGTCTATCCACAACCCTCTGTCTAGTGTACTTTCATACAGCTCTGACACAGATAATCTTCAGTGCCATGATGTCAAACTGTCCAGCATCTGTTCCATCGGTCTCCTTCTGCCTTCTATCTCCTACAACTTGCCTGCCGTCACTATGCACTCTAGGTTTCTCCCTATCATCATACGAGCAAAGAATGTATATTTTCTCTTTCTGATGTGGGCAATCCCTTCTCTTCGTGAGTCAGTTTCTTTCAAGACGTCTTCATTACTATTTTCATCTGCCCAGAGTATTCTCATCATTCGTCTATAAAACCACATCTCTGCAGCTTCTACATAAGGTTTCGTTAATCAACTAACAGCCCTTAATTCATATCCGTATATCAATACAGGATTTATACAACTTTTAAGAATTCTCTTTCTTGTCTCAATTCATTCATTCATTCAGTAGCATGTCCCTCGCGGAACCTCGCTGCCATAACAACCCTCCGGAAAACCTTCCTATCATGAGCAAGATGTCCTGCGTCTGATACACCCATCTGGAGATCATCTGCCACATCCTGCACCCATCTTCTCCTTGGCCTTCCTCTTCCTCTCTTCCCAGGCATATACCCCTCCATTATTGTTCTCTCTAGACCTCCATGACGTTTCAAGTGACCAAAAAATTTCAATTTTCTTTGTTTTATTGTCTTTACTAGCCAACCCTCTTCAATATTCAGCTCTTGAAGTATGGATGCATTTGTTCTTTTTCTTTACCCAAGATATTCTTAGAACCTGTCTGTAACATTTATATTCAAATGCATTTATGCGCTGTTCCGCTTGTTTAGTAAGTGTCCAGGTCTCACAGGCGTATGTTGCAATGGGAAAGATGCATGCTCTTAAAAATCTGACCTTTGTAATTCTATCTGTACAATTCCATAATTTATATCAGTTGTTTTAGTCTTTGAAGAGCAATTGATAGTCGCCGTTTAATTTCTTTCATTGTGTCACCATTGTTGGTAACCAGTGACCCAAGATATTCGAAAGTTTCCACCACTTCCAATCTTTCCTCATTAACATATATTTCCTTCTCCATGGCAGTTTTGTTTGTATGCATTATCTTTGTTTTTGCTGTGTTAAGAAATAAGTTATGATTTTCACTATTTCTTTGGAGTGAGGTTAATAAGTTTTCTAAACCATTTTGTGATGTTGATAGTAATACTGTATCATCAGCATAACGAATTTCTGGTATTTCATGACCACCGATGTTTAGGGCATCATATTGTTTCCTTGTTTATATCATCTCTTACATTTCTCATTATATTTTCGGCGTACAGGTTGAACAAATGCGGTGACAGCACACATCCCTGACGGACTCCTTGCTTGATGCCAAACCAGTCTGATGTCTCTCCATCTATTCTGACTGCTGCTTGTTGGTCTTGATAGATCATTTTAATGAGCTGCACTATATGTGATGGAAAGCCCATATTCCTCATGATTTCCCAAAGCTTCTGATGTTGTACACAGTCAAATGCTTTTGAATAATCCACAAAACATAAGAACAGATTTACATTAAATTCTCTACACTTCTCTATTATTAAACGCATGTTGAATATATGATCTCTTGTTCCTCTTCCCTGTCTAAATCCAGCCTGAGCTACATTAATCTCTTCTTCCATTTTCTTTTGCAGTCTTCTCATTATAATTTTTAGTAGAATTTTACTTGCATGACTTGTCTCAATTACCACAGAAAATTTGCCTAAAATGCTTTTCGTTTTGTAAAATCCTGCCTTTGCTTGAGCTAATCGACATTTAACTTCTTTATTACATCTTCCATCTGATGTTATCAGGGTACTCAAGTACATAAACATATCAGCTTACTTAAGGTTGTTCCATTTACTTTGATGTTGCATTTTGGAGGGTCAGTTTTCTTTGTAATTACCATTACTTCTGTTTTTCTGCTGTTTAAACTAAAAACTTTTAAACTTTCCGTTACAATTATATATATATATGTATATATATCATTTCTTCGTGTTTAATTTTCAGCAATCAAAACTATATCATCAGCATATCGCAGATTCTGAACAATATGCCTACCAACCGCTATTCCTGGTATACCATGTGTGGATCTATTCTTGACATGTTTCTTAACTCTTTCAGTTCCAAGGAACGCATCATACATTCATATGTTCTTCACTGGAAACCCAATGAACACAAGATGCGCTGATTTTAGTCTGTTCTTAATGCCCATTGGGTCTTTAATGACTATCCCTATAGGAATCAAAGAGTTAAAACAAAACTATATTTTCACTACCGGTAGTTATTTTTTTTTTCATTTTTCTCTGCGTACTGTTCATTTCTTGACGATAATAATACCAGATTCTATCTAACACGTTTACACTTTCATACTGCAGCTGACACATGTTATCGGTAAGTTTTTTTGCATCTTTCTAACGGTCCATTTTTCCATTACCATTCTTGTTCTAACCTCTGTAAAGCATCTTAGATCAGATTATAGTACTGTTGCAAGATAGTTGCGTCATTCATATTCCTATTAATTTTTGGCCTGTGCATGTTTTCTTCATAGCGTGGTATATATTGTCTTCATAAAAGATCCTGAAATAGTTTTGGTGGAAACAGTTTGTAAAGAGGAAAGTCATGGATGGCGATAGAAGGTATTGTGCTGGTGGTATCAGTCGAGTAAATTACAGAGGGGAGAGTGGAGACTGAAATAGGTATACAAGGACATATAAAACAGCATCTTCCACCAAGTCAGAATTATTTTAGAAAGAGATTGAAGAGAGTGAGGTAATAATGTGACAGAATAAGATGCACAACAAATCATAAATAAAATGCTGCGAATATAAATACTACGAAAGATGATGCATTTGTGTATGACAATATGTGTTTGTGTACATCGCGCCGAAACACCTGCCAGATTTTCCACAACAGTGAGAAGAAACGTTGTGGCACAACACAATTATGCTTTTTTTTTTTTTTTAAACATCGACATCTTGAAGCACGGATGGAGTCAGTCACTGCAGCTTTGAAGCTTGTAGCTGGAAATAGATTTACTAGAAGAATAAACGTGTCTTTTTCTTCTTCTTCTTCTTCTTCACGTCCACCGGCTGGAAACTCACGTGGAGAAATCTGGTCATTCATCTGCTTCTGGACTTTGGGCTTGTTTCAGGTCTGAATTATGTGAACGATTACTGTTGGTGCTTGCCTTTCAGGCAGATGCACTCGTTTCGAATGAAGCTACAAATTAGTCGACTCTTACGACATGCTTGTTGAAAAAGAAGCGGCTCTGTTCTTATTTCCCCCACAATGGCGCCCCTGAACCCACACCGGGACCAAGATGGTGTCTGATTCTGAGTCAGCACTGCAGGGAGCGGGGGTGGGGGGGGGGGGGATTGAGTCAACGTGGGCATTCAATGACTGAGAGGTTACACAGCATCTCTAACGGAATTCTTCTTCTTCTTCTTCTTCTTCTTCTTCTTCTTCTTCTTCTTCTTCTTCTTCTTCTTCTTCTTCTTCTTCTTCTTCTTCTTCTTCTTCTTCTTCTTCTTCTTCTTCTTCTTCTCCTTCTTCCTCTTCTTCTACGCATTCCCCGGCTGTCAACTCTGGCGGAAAGTTCTGGTTGTTCATCCACCTTTGGTCTGCAGTCCTATTCCAGAACCTGAGTGTTGCGTGTGCATCAGTTTTACAATTCTGACTCATTTGTATGCAGACTGCTGGTTCCTTGTCTCTCAGGCAGATGCGCTCCGACTTCGAAGGAAGCTCCCAATCAGTCAACTTTTACGACATGCTTATTGGGTAGGCAGTGAGGCCCAGTCTTCTACTTTATACCATCACAATGTCTAACATTTCCTGCAGTTCTTTCTGACTGTTGCTATCAAAACTGTGACATCAGCATAACGCAGATTGTTTGTATTGTGCCCACAAACCACAATTCCGGCCATATCACTGTATTCATTGTTTGGTGAAAATAAATTACATGACAGTACACATCCTTGTCGTACGCCCCTCTTTATGCACTGAAATGTACCCAAACCTTGGTAATTCTTATAGCTGATGTTTGCTGCAAATACATATACTTTATTATTCGTAAATCTTTTCCATCAATGTTAAATTTTTCTAACAGTTTGATAATGTTTCATATTTCTCGCAATAAAGTTTACACCAGTCTCCAGAGCAGTTAAAAATTGCTGTGTGGGCCAGTTTGAGCCTGCGGGCCATAGTTTGCCACTCCCCCGCCCCGCCTCCTCCCCCTTTCCGAAACTAGGAGAGGATGAGAGGATGTTTATTTATTAGGAATTTATATGCATGATGTCTGTGTTAAAAATATCAGCATAGGGCCATTGGTGTATTGTGTGGCGAGTCTATGTAAAATTTCGCATTTCCGTTTACCCTTGTGGATTTAGTCGCAGCGGATATTTCTGAATGCAGAGTACGTTTAAATGATTGACGATACAATCTACTGGCCGAACTTGCAGAGTAATTCCTGTTTTCTTAAAAGTATATCATCTGTGATCTATTCACTATATGAATTATGGATTATGCTCTGCACTTGTGCTGTTAAGGATGCGGGTTTGGTGCGTGTGGTGATAAAAAAGACGGAAAAAGGGGGTGGGGGCGGAAGCGGGGGGGGGGGGGAGCAATTGTAGGGTAAAAGTGGCCGTTGAACTTATTTAAAGTGTTTGGCATGTAGCCAATAGCGGCTTGTCGAACGGTTAGAATTTTGGGCTCAAGCGGGAGACCTGGGTTTGAATCCTCGGTAAGGCTGGGGATTTCTTTTTGTCGGGGTAAAACAGAATCTTCACCTGCACAGTCGTGGCGACAACAGTAGCCTTACAGACGTAAATACTCAGGCTTAAAGGCACACCCTCCCCCCCCCCCACACCTTGCCTACACCGCAAAAGAGGTATAATAAAGGCAGTAATTAGCAGGTTTTGTGTGTGTGTGTGTGTGTGTGTATGTAGCCAAGAATGCCTCTGTGGTTATGTGGAGATTGCAGGTGCGTCTGTCTGTTTGTGTGTTTGTATGTACGTGTCTTTGTGGACTGCATATTATTTATGTTCTATGAGTGTGTCTGTGTGTGTGGAGTGGGGAGGGCTTCGATCCTCGTGATGTGCTGTATGTGTGTACGTGTGGAGGAAGAGGTGTTGAATACTCTTGATGTGAGGTTTGTGTATGTGTGTTTGTGTGTGTATGTGTGTGTGTATGTGTGTGTGTGGAGGGAGGGTTTTAATACACTTGATGCGATTAGTGTGTGTGTGTATACGGACAAAAATTGTTTGGGGGGGGGGGGGTGGGTAGGTGGAATTTCTATTATTTCCGCTGGCACAAGATCGGAGCACTCATGGAGGGATACGTCTTCAGTTACATTGGAACTTACGCTTATGACTAGCTTACGACTATCACCGTCGTCAACCTGTCAAAACTTGTGCACCTCAGTCAAATCAGGATCTCTGAGAAAAGTGCTACAAATACCCGCCAGTGGAAAATGAAAACACTGGTAGATATTCGGACCTTGTTGGGACATGACAATGATTCCACACAAAAGCAAAACGAATGTATACCAAAAGTATACTGTCCTACAGCATCAGCTTAAATCAAGTACTCTATCTCGTAACACCCATTTTAGAGAATATAAAACACTGATAAGACCAGTTGTTTTAAACCGCTCTGAAGCCTGAAGAACAAATAAAAGAGGTGAAACCGTATTACATATTATTTTTCAAACAGTATGTTACGATGAATCTTTGATACATCAAAGATTCCAATAATGAGAAACAACAATGAAAATGAAATTCATAATCGCAATCATCATTGGTTACTGGCTTTAGTTTTGTTCGAGAACTTGATATATGCGGACATACCCATTTTACAGATCTTAATGTCCGGCTTTCTAGCGCAGTTGGCTAAACCGGATTGCGCGGTGACCAGGTGACGAACTCCTTGTGGTCCGGGGTTACTCCCGGGGGTAGGCAGAAAAGCCACATTTCTTCCACATTTACGGCATTTAACATGGAATCAAGGCCGAAAGGTTGCGATATCCATTATACCGAGCCTAAGGGTTAACAACTCATGGCTTCTGGATACTAAAATAAAACAAACAAACAGATCATAATTGATTGTTTGCAGACTGATGGCATATGCTCCTAATTTGAAGAAAAGTGCTAATTACGCGAGTTTTAGGACATTCTTGTCATCGAGGTAGTGCACTGGGGTTGAAGACGAGTTTGAAGTTGGAGTGGAGAAAGGGGTTCTGAACATTCTGATGGAAGGACGCTAATGGGTGGACTTGCACTGTCGCACTGGCTGAGGATTTCATGAGGTCACAATAAATTCCCCTAATCAGGGAATCGCCAACAATAAGTGTTTGACGCTAGAATCTAGCCATTCGGCTTCTGTGGTGTATCCGTGTGTGATACATGTGTTGACTGTTGATCTTCAGTGATGGAATATGAAGAAGATAAGTCCTTCATTTCATTGCCTAAAATCAGAGCCTGAAATATGTTGTTTATATTCACCCCAGTTGGGTACATATAGGGTGTTCGCTCGATGGGTTGTCTAGTGATCTCCTTAGATTCTTACTGGCTTTCGGTGTCGACGCAGGTGTCTTCATTATAACAAACAGTGTGCCGACTTTTAATAAAATATCGATGCTTGCTCTCTGGTCTGCACTTTCAGCTCTGTCAGTATTCATTTTTTATTTTATTTTAATAACATGCTTTCTTATGTAAACGTAGAAACAGTTCTGAGCAATTTGTAGTAATAAAATGTGTTAGTCTGTCGCTAAACGATTGGATAGTTTCAAGGCAAGGACATATATATATATATATATATATATATATATATATATATATATATATATATATATATAATGTGTGTACCCGCTAAACTGTTATTGTCTGATAATAATGACTGGTCATGGGTGCTTGATTTGATTCACCACATATGCCACGTTTTGATTAAGAAATGTTTGTGGTGCAATGGCCAGAATGTAACACATTGTTAATTTAAGCATGGGATGTGTTTAGTTATTTTCCATCTTTGATCTGCTTGTTACGCCCATGGCAGGGGGCATGGTGGTGTGCTTCTAATCTTATCTGCCTTCTTTTCGGTTTGACTTCCTATGGCCAGTGTAGTCAGACGTAATCTGGGGACCATTTAAATAGACACAGTAACGATGTGCTTCGTTGGCTGTGGGAACAAAGACCACACAGTCCTTGCTTGACTTTGTTTAATTTAGATGTATGGCTAAGTTTCCTGTTATCGGAGTTTGGTAAAATAAATGATGTTATCTTGATATTTTGACAGTAAAACCAGAAGTAACACAGTACTGTCAATTAATTTAACAGTGAATAAATCCTCTGTATTTCCAATCTAATAGCAAATGCTTTGATATACATATCATCGTGGTTTCTGTATTAAATCATAGATTCAGGATTGACAAAGCTGATGAAACTCGCCAGGATTTAATGGTACCCGTATGAGGTAATTTTGTGAATGGAAAAAAAATATTCGTCTCGAAATGGATTCAAACAGAAAATCTTCGGTTCGGCAGGGGTATATATACATTTCCTTTACATGACGTTGCAGGAAAAAAAAAACATTTTTTTTAACTTGTTGTTTTTCTAGGCAAATTTAATTGATTGCTTACTTGACGCCCGGCTCTCGATACCACTGTCAAAACCAATGCAAAGTGGTCTGCCGCCACATTGCCTGCAGCTTGGATGGAACCCGGTGCAACGGCATTACGAAGCCTTCAAAACTTCTAAGCCGCAAATGCTGGTTTAGCTATAACTGTCCTCATTACCCGAGACAACGCCATACACCTCCCTCCCTAAGTTCATCCGTGCCTATACCTTACTCTTGGAATGATTTAATCGACTCAAGCAGGACTTGTCATTCATTTAAAAAAAAAAATTGTTTATGACAAGAGGCTCCCAGCTGGTCCTTCACAGGGCCCCAAGGACTCCGCTTGAAATTCGTTGGGGTCTTCTGACCGCTCCCATGAAATAAATACAAATTCAATTGAATTAAAGATTATTTTCTTTCAAATTATTAAAAAAATATATAAAAAGAATACTGGAAATGATATTCTCAACGGAAGTTTGCCAAGTTGAATTTCACGCCTCTGTTACTTGGTCATTATGCTGCCACTAGCTCCAAAACTGTTACAGCTACTTGATTGTGGCATTCACAGAAACAAATAAAGGAGTAGAGGTGAAAGGGTTCCTTTTGCCTTATTTACAGATATGTGTTTACCAATAGTTTCATGTCATCTCATTAAAAATAATACGGTATCATTTCAAGGGAAATCATTCCTAGTTTATAAGTAAAATGTCGGATTCTTTTTTGGAGAGAAAGTGGGACGTAACGTATGCTTCACACACACACAGAAAAACTATGAGCCGCCGTGGAGTAGTGGCTAGACGCTCAAATGTAAATTGGAAGGTTATGGGTTTGGATCCTGACGAAGCCGGACTTTTCTTTATTTACATGTCCTTGGCTTCCAGGTCCACCCAGCCTTAAGTGGTGAGTACCAGGTATAGTCCTGGGGGAAACAACGGCGGCTAGTATGGTGCTGACAAACCCACCTAATTACGACTAGTCTGTAAAATAAAGGTCTTGCCCGAACCGGAAGAAAGATACGAGTAAACCA
>CAJHNH020006568.1:465155-538157 GCA_905116865.2 Candidula unifasciata | reverse complement strand
TGGGGTTTATAGGGAGCCACTTTGGTGGTGAACGGTTACCTCTGGCAGGCATCCAGTCTCTGCCACACCACAAGAAGATATGCAACACTAGGCACCATCTTTATACCATAATTACACACACAATAAATATTGTATTTTAAGTTTCGAAATATGCCTACCTTGACCAAATACAGTAGCTAAGAATGCACCATCCCCTCCCTACCCTGCTAACACGCATATAGACAAGCACACACAAAAACACCGTGTGTACACATTTACACACTGCGTGTCCATCAGTACAGTGGGCTAATGTACTTTCAAGAGGACAGCGACATCTATATCCTGCTAGTTTTACGGTTTCTCATTCTCACCTGGGAGTGCACATACACCTGAGGAAAGTCAGCATTGCGAAACATCATATAAAAACCTAGACATTTCTTCCAAGTTTCCCACGAAACAGTTTTCTAATTAATCTACGTAAACGCAAAGTGAGACACAGTGACCTTTATCTGGTTCAGGGGGGTTATTTTTTTTTTTTTTTTTTTTTTTTTTTTTTTTTGTTTTTTCAGGGGTCCCAGGGGTCGCGTGTTACATTATCATTATGATATTCATTAAGGCGGATATAGATAGCGCATATTACATCCAACCTTTAACCTCTAAGAACATAAAGTAGGAGGCTTAGTGGGTCGGTCCGGGGGTGATGGCTCAATGAGGACGAATACAAACAAAGATCTATTCGCTTTTCTGGATGCTGCCAGAAAGGACTAGTTTCATCATGTAGTTTAGCCTGTCTTCTTGTCGCTGTCTAACGTGGATTCATTCAGTGTGCCACTATATTTTTCACTGTGACTGCGTCCGTCTGTTCGACTTGTCTTTCAAACGTATTGCGAACGCATACATGAAAGTCTTTCTCAGATAACCACACACAGCCTATATTGTTCTAGCATGGAGAATGCCCGCTTCCCGTTCAAAAGGAAGATAAGACTCTGCGATACGGGGTTAACTTCCGGCCCACGACCCCTCTCTCTTACACCATATAGTGGTTAATACAGGAAGTAAAGACATGACATGTTGTATCACACACACATACACACGCGAGCGCACGCACGCACGCGCGCGCACGCTCGCACTGAGAGATGCCTGCAATCGTTTGCCCTCTGTTAAACGCTCTAATCAGGAGAGACAGGATCGAACTGGTTGCACCAGGTTTGATCTGAACTCAGAGACTCTCCGCACAACGGCTAGCCATCTGTCTAGACCAGTTTTCCCAAATAGGCCTTATCCCCACCCCCCCGACCCCCCCTCCCCCGCCTGCCGCGGTCCAAAGGGTATTAGCGTCTTTGATTAATTTTTTTTTGGGGGGGGGGGGCGCTTGAACGCTCGAAAGAGGGGGGGGGGTAGTAACCTTGGGTGCAGGCGGAAAGCATTACATAGAAGAACGACAACAGGAAGAGAAAGAGATGTATGGGGAGACAGATAGGTGGGGGGAGAGAGAGAGAGAGAGAGAGAGAGAGAGAGAGAGAGAGAGAGAGAGAGAGAGAGAGAGAGAGAGAGAGAGAGAGAGATCCTGTCAAACTGTCACTACTGTCTGTTTTGTCACTTTTTAGAGCGTTGTAGACGGGCAATATTATAGAGGCCAGGTGTTGCCCAGCATGAACCTTCGCTTGGCCTGCCTTGTTCACTCTCAAGAAAAGGTGACACCATTACGTTTGGAATTAAACATACTGCAGAAACTGCCGAATCACAAAAGCAGTGTACCTTCTGTGAACCTGTCGGAGCTTCTCTCAGAGACCAACTGTCAGCTAAGGCTGAAGGCTCAGACTAGCCCGCCATAACTGTTTTCAGATTTCATTTGCTTCTCCTGTCATAAGTTAACCTAGTGTCCAACTCACTTACTCCCCGACCAGTTTGTTAGTTTTCATCACAAGTCCCTATTCTATTGTGTTTATCTCTCACAGCAAGTGTTTGTATTTCTGTTGTTCGTTCATCCAATCTTTTTCATGTTTTTGGATTTCCTAACTCATTATGTACTAGCACCCAACCACGCCTTCTCTTTCTCGGTCTTGTGTGTTTAGTGTTCTTATAGTAAAGTTCTGCCATTTCTCTCCCTTCTCTACAGTAACCTTTCCGATACACATTTAATGTACCGATCATTATTTAAAAAAACATTATATGATCTCTTAGTTCCCACAATAACTGTCTGGGCTTATCTTCCATGAAAGCTCTCAAGGACAATCAATCATTCAATCACTCAATCTATCTTAAAAGCAGGCCCAAGCAATTTTCTCGCGCGGCAAAGTTTTAGAAATAGCTCACAAAAGTAAAATCCTTCACCGAGGAATCTTCCTATAGAGGCACATAAATAGAAAGCAATTAGCGGACGAGGAATTCGGCCGACGATCACTTTCAATGTCCAGATAATGGCGGGAAAAACGTCCACGAACGAATCTATGTCTACTGACCTGGTTTTTTTTTTTTTTTCTGGCGGGCAATTTGCTTATTTCACAAATGTCGCATTAGATTCGTTTTCCTCTTTGGAACTTTTGTTTCTAATGACTGCAACAACTGGCCTGGTTATGTCCGGAAGAGAGTGACTGGCCTGGTTGTGTCCGGGAGAGACTGACTGGTCTGGTTGTGTCCGGGGGAGACTGACTGGCCTGGTTGTGTCCGGGGGGAGACTGACTGGCCTGGTTGTGTCCGGGGGAAAACTGACTGGTCTGGGTTGTGTTGCGGGGGGGAGACTGAATGGCCTGGTTGTGTCCGGGGGAGACTGACTGGCCTGGTTGTGTCCGAGGGGAAGAGTGACTGGCCTGGTTGTGTCCGGGGGGAGACTGACTGGCGTGGTTGTGTGCGGGGGGAGACTGATGGCCTGGTTGTGTCCGAGGGGAGAGTGACTGGCCTGGTTGTGTCCGGGGGAGACTGACTGGCCTGGTTGTGTCCGGGAGGAGAGTGACTGGCCTGGTTGTGTCCGAGGGGAGAGTGAATGGCCTGGTTGTGTAAGGGAGAGACCGGCTGGTCCGGTTGTGTCCGAGGGGAGACTGATGGCCTGGTTGTGTCCGAGGGGAGACTGATGGCCTGGTTGTGTCCGAGGGGAGACTGATGGCCTGGTTGTGTCCGAGGGAAGAGTGACTGGTCCTTCAACACAAGGTGATCATGGTGGCTTTGTTTGTTCGCAGTCTGGTCCATTCTGGCTAACTCAAGGCACGTGACTTCAACCTTGTCCCCTGAGGCCTGGACACGTGACTCTAACCTTTGACACACACGCGCGCCAGCGCATGCATAATTTTATTTATGTTTTTCGCTAGATTATTATCAATTACATTTTTCTACTCCTCTCTCTCTCTCTCTCTCTCTCTCTCTCTCTCTCTCTCTCTCTCTCTCTCTCTCTCTCTCTCTCTCTCTCTCTCTCTCCCTCCCCTCACCGCTAATACTATTGTTACACTCTGGTTCCTAACATTAGCTCTCTATTGTTACGCTGTTACTAACACAAGGTGGGTTAATCCTCTTGGCCTTGTTCTCAGCTCCGCTCCTTCCACGAAAACACAATCAAGGCTAATGGAGATTTGTGCAGAAACAAGAAAATGCATTCGATTGTGTTCCATTCGTGGCCAATCTTTCCCAGGTATGAAAGAGGTTGATGTAGCATAAGGCAGTACAAAATAAAAGCACACATGTAAAAGAAAAAAAAAACTGTCTTGGGAAGACATGTTGACTCATAGCATACAGTTTGCCACCTGAAGTGGCTTTAATTTCTCTAAATGTACTAATCAACTTAATGGTATCCAGAAGATTTCATGCATGGCGGTCCGTTGCAATCCAGGTTATACAACATATGTCTATTGCAGTGTGCAGAGGCTAACCAGCCAATCAAGCACCTTAACTAGCCAACTACTAACCAGTCAATCAAGCACCTTAACTAGCCAAATACTAACCAGGTAATCCAGCACCTTAACTAGCCAAATACTAACCAGCCAAATACTAACCAGCCAATCAAGCACCTTAACTAGCCAAATACTAACTAGCCAACTACTAACTAGCCAACTACTAACTAGCCAACTACTAACTAGCCAACTACTAACTAGCCAACTACTAACCAGCCAACTACTAACTAGCCAACTACTAACCAGCCAACTACTAACTAGCCAACTACTAACCAGCCAACTACTAACCAGCCAATCAAGCACCTTAACTAGCCAACTACTAACTAGCCAACTACTAACTAGCCAACTACTAACTAGCCAACTACTAACCAGCCAACTACTAACCAGCCAACTACTAACTAGCCAAACTACTTAGCCAACTACTAACCAGCCAATCAAGCACCTTAACTAGCCAACTACTAACTAGCCAAAATACTAACTAGTGTTTACGTAACTAGCCAACTACTAACTAGCCAACTACTAACTAGCCAACTACTAACTAGCCAACTACTAACTAGCCAAGTACTAACTAGCCAACTACTAACTAGCCAAGTACTAACTAGCCAACTACTAACTAGCCAACTACTAACTAGCCAACTACTAACTAGCCAACTACTAACCAGCCAAGTTCTAACTAGCCAACTACCTAACTAGCAACTACTAACTTAAAGCCAACAGGTAACCAAACTACTAACCAGCCAACTACTAACCAGCCAAGGACTAATGTTTACTAAACTAGCCAACTACTAACCAGCCAAGTACTAACCAGCCAAGTACTAACCAGCCAACTACTAACCAGCCAAGTACTAACCAGCCAAGTACTAACCAGCCAAGTACTAACCAGCCAAGTACTAACCAGCCAACTACTAACCAGCCAACTATTTAGCCAACTATACTGCCAACTATAACCAGCCCACTGTGCACCAGCCAACTACTAACTAGCCAACTACTAACTAGCCAACTACTAACTAGCCAACTACTAACTAGCCAACTACTAACTAGCCAACTACTAACTAGCCAACTACTAACTAGCCAAATACTAACTAGCCAAATACTAACCAGCCAACTACTAACTAGCCAACTACTAACCAGCCAAGTACTAACCAGCCAAGTACTAACTAGCCAAGTACTAACTAGCCAAGTACTAACTAGCCAAGTACTAACTAGCCAACTACTAACTAGCCAAGTACTAACCAGCCAAGTACTAACCAGCCAACTACTAACCAGCCAACTTCTAACCAGCCAAGTACTAACTAGCCAACTACTAACCAGCCAACCAAGCAGGCAAAGAGCCAGCTAACCAACCTAACAGCCAGTCAACCAAACAAACAATTCGAACAAAACCAATCAATCAACTAACTAGACAACATAATAGTCAACCAGGCAATCTGAACAAACTTATGGTTCTTAGAAACCTGAATGTATGACTTAGAAACCTGAAATAATGACTTAGAAACCTGAATGTATGACTTAGAAACCTGAATTAATGACTTAGAAACCTGAATGTGACTAAGAAACCGGAATATATGACTAATAAACCTGAATATATGACTAAGAAACCTGAATGTATGACTTAGAAACCTGAATGCATGACTTAGAAACCTGAATGTATGACTAAGAAACCTGAATATATGACTAAGAAACCTGAATGTATGACTTCGAAACCTGAATGTATGACTTCGAAACCTGAATGTATGACTATCTGAAAAGGCAGTTATTTCACAGAGCAGCGAAGACTTAAACCATCTGGTACCACTTCCCTATCAAATACTGCACCGTGGACAATACCCTGGCGACGAGTGCTCTGCCCACTCTGCCACTGAGGCTGATATACTGTGCACACAAGAAATGTGAATCTGCACCTGCTGGTATCGCAGAATGTAAGTGCCAATACATCGGCCAGTACTCACCGCCTGCTCAAGGTTATTCAAACAGAAGATGCTTGGTTCTCTTGCCTCGGCGGATTCTTTTCGAGTGCTTCTCACCTAATGGTCGGGTCGGCGCAGCAAAGATTAACTTTCTATCTATCTTCAAAACAAGTCTCTTGATAACATAGGCGTCGCCGCGGGAATCTTGCCCGACGCTCTCAATGGATCATATTCGCGGGATAATACCGGAGATAGGGAGATAAATCGAAACCTGGGGAGAAAGGAACGGACTTGATTCGTTGTGTCGAACGTCGACGTGTTTGGATTTCCATAGTTGATGTCTGTTATATTTTACGCCTTCTTGTAAGTGACTCTGTCATGATTCACAACTTCTGCCTTTCACGTGTCTCATCGTTCTGTCATTCGTGTCTCTTATATTTCGAAAGTTCTGTCATTCGTGCCTTTCATGTTTCACACATTACTTCATCCTCACATCTCGCAGGCATGGTTCCACATCAGATCGAAATTACTGACTATCATAAACAAGCGGTAAATAGTTCCAGCGGCAACAGCTGACTCATTTACCAGGGAAACTGAAAACAAACGGCAACAGAAGATGGAAGGAGCAATAGCATGCTGTTGATGGATGGACAGAGTAAGAGTCGGAGAGATTCACAGAGGTAGTGAGAGAATAGTGACACACAAACAGAGATATGTGTACACTTTTGAGATGAACGAGACGGGAGAAGAAGAGCAAGAAGAAACTGTGAAAGGAAGGGAAACGATATATATAGACACACACACACACACATACACACAAAGCGAGGAAGGAAAGAGACGTAGGGCGGGGGTGGAGGGGCTTCCGTACAGCAGGAAGATGGGAACTATCAGGAAAACAGGAAAAATCCACATCCGGAGCGAGGTGCCAGGTTGTCCAGTGAAACAATATAGAGTGTCTGCGACATGCTGCAGTGTGTAGCCTCAGTCCTTGAATCAACGTTGCTGGATGTCTGAACCATGCAGCAATCGTACGTGACTACGTGTTCACACATACAGAAGCGTACGTGACTACGTGTTTACACATACAGAAGCGTACGTGACTACGTGTTCACACATACAGAAGCGTCTGTAACTACGTGTTCACACATACAGAAGCGTATGTAACTACGTGTTTACACATACAGAAGCATATGAAACTACGTGTTCACACATACAGAAACATGGAACTACGTGTTTAGTCATACAGACGCGTATGAAACTACGTGTTTACACATACAGTAGTGCATGAAACTACGTGTTTACACATACAGTAGTGCATGAAACTACGTGTTCACATATACAGTAGTGCATGAAACTACGTGTTCACACCCATAAAACGTATAAAACAACATGTGAAATAAGGGAGACTAGCACTGTAGTAAACCATTTTCTCCCGAATAAATGATGTTACAGTTGGAATGACCTCCGGTAATGAATATGAAGGAGATATTTGAATTTAACGAGTACGAAGCCGAGATGCACGGGGAAAATGTTGATCAAATGAGAACCGTGCGAATTGGAAAACACGAGAATTTCGGATGTGGGCGCAATTCTTATGTGGGCGACAGAAGATTATATAATGCCTTAGAAAGCGCGAGTGGGTAGTCTCGTTTGGGTCATGAAGCTGTGTACGTTTGATTGACGGCGTGCATCCAGTTAATAATCGTGAAGATTCTGAAGCCCAACCGGCCTTCAGTAAGAACTGACGAAAGCTGTCAGACAGTGCTGATCGTGTGTGTTTGGGCGTCATGTAGATTTGAGTTATTATTCAATATCTGTTGTGTAATGGACCTGTGTATTCGTCCAAAGGTAAAGATGATCACTGTAAAGTGATCTAAGTAGATGTGAGTACCTAGATGTACTATACCTCACCATGTACTAGCTGAAGAAACAGCGAGTGAATATAAAAAGTGACAACGCATCCTGTCGTTCAATGTCGTTTATTTTTCACTTGTTGAGTTGACTGTCAGTGCACGAGTGAGAAGTCTACAAGTGAATGAAGCAAAAGTGAATGTAAAGAGAGTCATTGCAAGCATAATACAAGATGTTCGGTCACAATCGGTTGGCTATTGGGTAACACACATAATACAGTTCTGTTCTGAGGAGAAGACATGTTCAGAAAAAAAATTCTTGCATCATTTTCAAACTGGTACGATCTGGGACCCCGAGTCGATGACAAAATTACAGATGATCCTTTCAAGACAGGCCACACTATCTCGTACTGAAAATGGAACATCCGACAATTTTCAATTTATCTTTCGTTTTACCTTCTTTAATATCAGAGTCTTTTGCCGACATATCATTCGCTTGTATCGGTTGTATTCTTTCTGCACATACTGGAGGAAATTAGCCGGTCATAAACAGAATTGGTTTCTAAACGTTCCCCTCCCCCTTTACAAGTAGAAGGTTACTACTGCAAAAGAAAAATAAAAGGGGGGGGGGGGGGTGTGAGACGCGTATCAGAGCACATGCAAGATACACGTGGTTCCTTCCATATTTCAACCAGCAAAACCATCAAACAATTGTAGTTTCTATACACTCACGGTGTAAATATTAAGAAAACAAAAAACTTGAACGGCTTCACCGCAATACTTTCAATATCGTAGAGAAGTCGATCAGTGACTGGTTTACAAACAACTGAGTACAATATTTGGCCTGCAGCCAAAACCAGTTAGCTTTTTATCCAACTTAGATTGAAACCTTTGCCACACTTTATTTTTTCTCCACGCCTGTAAATATCGCCAAAGTTTGTGGTAGTAATGTCAGCACATAGTCCTACAATCCTACACTGCGATATCAGCACACAGTCCTACAATCCTACACTGCGATATCAGCACACAGTCCTACAATCCTACACTGCGATATCAGCACACAGTCCTACAATCCTACACTGCGATATCAGCACACAGTCCTACAATCCTACACTGCGATATCAGCACACAGTCCTACAATCCTACACTGCGATATCAGCACACAGTCCAACAATCCTACACTGCGATATCAGCACACAGTCCTACAATCCTACACTGCGATATCAGCACACAGTCCTACAATCCTACACTGCGATATCAGCACACAGTCCTACAATCCTACACTGCGATATCAGCACACAGTCCTACAATCCTACACTGCGTCACGCACGTATTTCCGACCGTGTCTAACAGTAAAGGCAAAACAAATGAAAACAATACGTGTAGAGGAGAATTAGATCATAAATAGAAGATGAGGACATATATCAGAGCGAGTTAGTCGAGGGCCTTTGCTCCACTGAGGTGAGGGGGAGGGGGGGAGAAAGGGTTGGAGAAGTGGTTGGTTAGAACCCTGGACATCAGTGGTTGTCTACAACTGTTCTATGGCTGAACCACAGAGTGACTCAAACACTTTGCGATAGTGACCAAAGAGCAGAGGTGGTTACCATGGCGACGAGTGTAATCATGTCGTCTGCTGATAGATCTATCTAATGTTTACACACTGCAGATGGCGGGAAACCGCAGCCTCTGTCTGTTTAGACTGGCAGTGATTGTCTGGTAGGCCGGCTCGGCTACTTACACTTGAGAACATCCTCGCTGTATCTGTAGAAAGTGACTGATTGTCTGTAAGTGCAGGGAGGAGTAGAGAGAGGACAGGCAAAGAGCGAGGAGAAGTTATTTTTACTTACGGACAATGACTGAAGGGTATCCTGAGTGTATAGCGTCAACCGTGTACCTCTTGAAGGAGGAGGGCAGTGAGAGAGTATGTGAGGGTGGACTGAGAGGGAGGGTGGACTGAGAGGGAGGGGGGAGAGATGGGAGAGAGAAAGAAAGAAAAAGAAAGAAAAAAAATAAAGAAACAAACAAACAAAAAAAAGAAAGAAAGAAAGAAAGAAAGAAAGAAAGAAAGAAAGAAAGAAAGAAAGAAAGAAAGAAAGAAAGAAAGAAAGAAAGAAAGAAAGAAAGAAAGAAAGAAAGAAAGAAAAAAAGAAAGAAAAGAAAGAAAGAAAGAAAGAAAGAAAGAAAAGAAAGAAAGAAAGAAAGAGAAGAGAGAAAGAAGAGGAGAGGATAAGAAAAGGAAAGGAAAAGGAAAGAAAAAGAAAGAAAAGAAAGAAAGAAAAAAGAAAAAAGAAAGAAAGAAAAGAAAGAAAGAAAGAAAGAAAGAAAGAAAAGAAAGAAAGAAAGAAAGAAAAGAGAGAAAGAAAGAAAAAAAGAAGAAAGAAAGAAAGAAAGAAAGAAAAGAAAGAAAGAAAGAAAGAAAGAAAGAAAGAAAGAAAGAAAGAAAGAAAGAAAGAAAGAAAGAAAGAAAGAAAGAAAGAAAGAAAGAAAGAAAGAAAGAAAGAAAGAAAGAAAGAAAGAAAGAAAGAAAGAAAAGGTGGAATAGGAGGAGAGCTCAAGTAGAATTTCATGACCGAATCTTTGACTGTCAAAAACAAAGTTGACCGCTCTACATACACAGACGCACATATGACTGTACTGAATATCTCTGCATGCAGAAACGATTGCATCAAGCAGAGAGATCGTGTCAGTCAAGTGTCTGCTGCTGTGAGACAAGTCTCAGACAGACAGATCCCGGACAATGTTTCGCTGCTTAGACCCTCGTGTGTTCCTAGGGGAAGGAGTTGTCTCAGGGCCACCAAGTTTCCAAGCAGTCAAGGAACAACAAGACAACAGCCAGGTGTGACGCAACTGTGTCATCTCTGTTTGTCTCCATGTGCAGGGCGTGTACTGAGAGTGGTACAGGACTGGCCCTCTAGAGTGTACTGAGAGTGGTACAGGACTGACCTCTAGAGTGTACTGAGAGTGGTACAGGACTGACCTCTAGAGTGTACTGAGAGTGGTACAGGACTGACCTCTAGGGTGTACTGAGAGTGGTACAAGACTGACCTCTAGAGTGTACTGAGAGTGGTACAGGACTGACCTCTAGAGTGTACTGAGAGTGGTACAGGACTGACCTCTAGAGTGTACTGAGAGTGGTACAGGACTGACCTCTAGGGTGTTACTGAGAGTACAGTGGTACAGGACTGACCTCTAGGTACTGAGAGTTGGTCACAGACTGACCTCTAGAGTGTACTGAGAGTGGTACAGGACTGACCTCTAGTGTACTGAGAGTGGTACAGGACTGACCTCTAGAGTGTACTGAGAGTGGTACAGGACTGACCTCTAGGGTGTACTGAGAGTGGTACAGGACTGACCTCTAGGGTGTACTGAGAGTGGTACAGGACTGACCTCTAGGGTGTACTGAGAGTGGTACAGGACTGACCTCTAGGGTGTACAGAGAGTGATACAGGACTGACCTCTAGAGTGTACTGAGAGTGATACAGGACTGACCTCTAGGGTGTACTGAGAGTGGTACAGGACGGACCTCTAGGGTGTACTGACAGTGGTACAGGACTGACCTCTAGGGTGTACTGAGAGTGGTACAGGACTGACCTCTAGGGTGTGTTGAGTGGAATATCCTGAGGTTTCGGTCTGATTAAGGTAGAAAACATTGGGTTTGAGGACGGATATCCTGGACAAAAATCATCACCTGCAGGCCACTTGTGGCTACTTCTCTGCATATCTGATCGCATTTCAGGTTGAGTATCTCTGTAAGTCTCTCTCTCTCTCTCTCTCTCTCTCTCTCTCTCTCTCTCTCCTCTCTCTCTCTCTCTCTCTCCCCCCCTCTCTCTCTCCTCTCTCTCTCTCCTCTCTCTCTCTCTCCTCTCTCTCTCTTTCTCTCCCCGATATATATATATATATATATATATATATATATATATATATATATATATATATATATATATATATATAACTAAACTTTAAATAATATTTATAATAGTGGGTATATTCCAAATGACCTTTAAAAATCCACATTTATAGCTCTGCCAAAGAAACCAGGCACTTTAAAATGTGAAGACCATCGCACAATAAGTCTTATGAGTCACATGACTAATATTTTACTGAGAATAATTATGAGAAGAATAAGAAACAAAATAAAACCAGAAATCAGCGATGAACAATGCTGATTTGTAGAAGGAAATGGTACAAACAATGCCATTTACATCCATAGGACATTGTCAGAAAGAGCTATAGAAGTAAAGACTGATTTGTACTTATGCTTCATAGACTATACAAAAGCATTTGACTGTGTGAAGCATGAAGAAGTAATCAAACTGTTAGAAAAATTAAACATTGATGGAAAAGATCTACGAATAATAAAGAATATGTATTGGCAGCAAACAGCAGCTATAAGAATAAACAACTTAGGTACATTTTAAAGCATAAAGAGGGGCGTACGACAAGGATGTGTACTGTCACCTGATTTGTTTTCAATATACAGTGAATATATAATGAGAGCTTTAATTGGTATGCCCGGAATTGTGGTTGGTGGGCACAATATAAACAATTTATGTTATGCTGATGACAAAGTCTTAATAGCAACAAGTCAGATAGAATTACAGGAAATGATAGACACTGTGGTGTTAGAAAGTGGAAAAATGGGCCTCAGTTTGAATAATGGGAAGACAGAAGTAATGGTGGTATCAAAGAAACAAATTATTCCTAAATGTGTAATGAAAGTCAATTGTGTTATTTTAGGACAAGTACAGAAATTTAAGTATCTGGGCACATGAATAACATCAGATGGAAGATGCATAAAAAAACAGAAAGGCAAAAACTGCATTTTATAAAATGAAAAACATCTTGTGCAATGTATCCTTGTCATTGAGAGTAAGAAAAAGAATTCTTGCTTGCTACATACATCCAGTTTTAACATATGGATGTGAATCCTGGACAATTGGTAGGCAGACCAAACAATTTTTAGAGGCCTCAGAGATGTGGTTTTACAGAAGAATGCTTAGAATACCTTGGACAGCCAAAAAGAGCAACCAAGAGGTTTTGAAAGAGGCGGGAGCCCGAAGGCAACTTATCACAGACATCAGAAGGAGACAGTCATAAATTTTTTGGGCCATGTTATGAGAAGAGGGAAAATAGAACATGTTGTGAAGATCTGTGGAAGGAGGGATAGAGGAAGACAACGAGAGAAGATGCTTGACAGTCTTGTTGCATGGCATGGAGGTGTGTCGGCATACGAACTGATACATGCTGCAGGAGATCGCAGATTATGGAGAGGCATGATCGCCCACGCCAGTCGGCAAGGCACCTGATGATATATATATATATATATATATATATATATATATATATATATATATATATATATATATATATATATATATATATATATATATAATCACAGGCATGTATGATCTTTTCTGTCTGATTTTAAATACAAGTAACGTAGCTTTATTAACTCTTTGAGTCCCAAAGAACGCATCATACGTTCATAGGTTCTTACCTAGAAGCTCCAGGAAAGCATGATGTGTCGAATTTAGTCTCTCTTTACTAAACATTGGGTCTGTGATGCTAAACCCCCTGGGACTCAAAGAGTTAAGATGTTATGCCAGCGAATCGAAAGCTGATTTTGTGTTCCCTGAGAAGTATGCTCTCTTCTCTCCCCCGGTCCTGCTGTTCCGATGCCCACATAGGCACACAGGAAGAAGAAGATGATGAAACCAATGAATACAGGATTGTGCAGGATTGTGCTGGATTGTGCAGTATTGTGCAGGATTGTGCAGTATTGTGCTGGATTGTGCAGTGTTGAGAAGTACAAACCCAAGAAAACATAAAAAATGCACCCGTATTACATAGGGTTGAACAACATGTACATGATAATGACAGGGTGATAAAGACACGACACACACAGCTTATGCTACCTACCATATAGCCGTCTCCGCCTTCGTAATCACACAAGGATTCGAACTCAGCCTTCTCTTCCATAATGCGAACCACCGGAATCCGACCGGTTCTGTTTAACAGATCCAGTTTATAGCCGCAGAGTTTACCACTTTCCATGAAAAAATCAACTACACGACATAATCTAGTCCGGAAAACAGCTACATGCAACACACCGTACTTGGGTGGTTGTGTGGCGGAGTGCGACCTGTCTTCCCCAGAATCGTTGCTAACATCCTAATCGTTGCTTCAACACCGTCACCAAGAGAACGTTCTTCGGTCGAGACTGTGGAAACTTGCGTTAGCAAGCCTAGGTTAGCCATAAAAAATTACGTCATCTCTTAATGATATTCAAACCGTGTGTCACTAGGATAGAGAACATTGCTTTCAGTGCCATTTACAAGAACATATTTAAATATAAGGTACTTAATTTATAACTTACCCCTGACGTCACGACTACGTCACGGGAGACATTCGCAATAAATTCTAGGGTTTTCAGGTTGTAGTTTCTCGCGATTTATCTACAGCCAAGTTTAGGGTTAGGGTTAGGGTTAGAAGACACTAGATGAACACTCAAAAACAGCACCATACAACAGCACACTTGCACCCCTTGAAATAATGGACTGTCAGGTCAGCTGTGGATTTCCCACGGGAATTTCGTGTTTGGGGTACGTTATAAATTAAGAACCAAATCTAATATACTTGTTAAATCTGCTTTCCTTTTTTTTTTTTTTTTTTTTAATTATTAATTACTGATTTTTCTACTACATGGTTCTTTCTCTTTCATGCCGTTCTCGCTGCCTCTATGTCTTCTGGGTCTCTACTGCCTTGCCCTTCAACATACAGTCCGCGGAGCGGTCAGGGCCAGCGAACATTTTCTAGTAGTCCACCAGAAATGTTTGCCCAATCATGTAAGGGTTCAACGAAACTACGTTCCAGACTAAGACTAAGACGTTCCGGTCAGGTCTAGCAGAATTCCTCAGCTCTAACCAACAGCAGACTTTGCAACAGCTACACAATATATTACTGGATTTCATCGAGTTTTTTTTTAACGGAAAAAAGGTGCCGGTACCCACCATGATGTGTTTTCTTCTTCTTCTTCTTCTTCTTCTTCTTCTTCTTCTTCTTCTTTTTCTTCTTCTTCTTCTTCTTCTTTTTCTTTTTCTTTTTCTTCTTCTTCTTCTTCTTCTTCTTCTTCTTCTTCTTCTCTTCTTTCCTCCTCCTCCTTCTTCTTCTTCGCGTTCACCTGTTGCAAACTCTGGTGGAAAATTATGGGTGTTCGTCCACTTCTGGACTGCAGTCTTGTTCTAAGACCTGGGTGTTGCGTGCACATTTGTTTCACAGATCTGGTTTATTTGTATGGAGACTCTTGGTTCTTTGCCTCCACGCATATGTACACCGACTTCGAAGGATGTCCCCAATTAGTCGATTCCTACGACATGCTTGTCGGTGAGGCTGTGGGTCTATTTTTGTCTTCCCCCCACAACAAGGCCCTGAAACCAACACGCGGACCACAGGTGGGAGTACTGCGTAAATACACTGTTGTCTGAATTCGTAGATGTCCAGCCTGCGGACTGTCATTGAAATATGTCTCCTATTTTCCTGGCGTATGTGCAAAACAATTCCCTGCCCTAATGTATTTTTAACAAACTTCTTTCCCACTGCGTCACCACTCTCTGTTGTAAGTAACAATCAATACCTGTCCGAGATCTAGCCCATTTTGAGCTCTAGCTCCTGGAGACATGCGCGTTAACACCGGAAACACGGACCCGCCCTCTGGCGAGAGAGCCAGAACAGGTCGCTAACAAAAATGGCCATCCCAAGGTTACAGTCTCTTATTCAATCTAAAACCCCGGAAAGTGGCTCTTGACTGCCGGAAACGGGCCCACACGGCGCAAGTAGGTGGGGGTAGGGAAAGAGGATGGAATGCCCCCACCCGGTCTCTAAATTAGGAATATATGTATATCCTGGGACGTGCGAATGAAACCGCCGATCGATACAACATTGGCATGAAACCCAGTTACCGAGTTGGACTTGTATTTGTACTGGACAAAAAACATCCGCAACGTTAATGTGGGGGTGTGTGTTTTTTTTTTTTTTTTCCTACTTTTTTTTTTTTCTTTCTGTCTTGCTTTCCGTCTTTCTTTCTTTTTTTTTCTGTTTCTTTCCTCTGTTTGTCTTGCTTACTCTCTCTCTTCTCTCTCTCTCTCTCTTCTCTCTCTCTCTCTTTTTCTTTCTTTCTTTTCTTCTTCTTTCTTTCTTTCTTTCTTTCTCTTTCTTTCTCTCTCTCTTTCTTTCTTTCTTTCTTTCTTTCTTTCTTTCTTTCTTTCTTTCTTTCTTGCTTTCTTTCTTTCTTTCTTTCTCAGCTCCTAAAGGCATACATTTTTTTTAAACAGACGGCAACCAACAAATAAACATGATATCATGGCCACCATTTTAACTCTGTTACAGCAGTTCTCAAAGTGTTTGCGCCGCGGCACCCTTGTCGGTCTAAGTTTTTGCGCCGCGGCACCCTTGTCGGTCTAAGTTTTTGCGCCGCGGCACCCTTGTCGGTCTAAGTGTTTGCGCCGCGGCACCCTTGTCGGTCTAAGTGTTTGCGCCGCGGCACCCTTGTCGGTCTAAACCCATCTCTAATGCGATAAATGGAACTGCTCGAATAAATTTTTCATACTATTTTTTGGGATGTTTAGTTAATTTTACCCTCCATTTCAGAACTTTCTGTTTTAAAATGCTGTCTCCGCTGATCTCCAGCAGATTTTGAAAAGTTCTTGATTACTGCCACGGCACCCCTAGCATACGCTCGCGGCACCCAGTTAGAGAACCGCTACTCTATCACGTCGACCTTCCTGACGGTGTGTCTATCGAATCCACTACCACTACTACTACTAATAAGATGTGCTTGCAATTTTACATAACCATGGAGAGAAAATATACAATTTAGATTAATGACTCTAAGTAATTATTTATGACTATTTACTACTGAGTTGTATGTTCCGTCACCTGCGGTCTCTGTGAGACGATTGCCAAGATTTCCACTCCTTGTGTTCCATACAGCTTTGTTCACTCCTTGTGTTTCATACAGCTTTGTCCACTCCTTGTGTTCCATACAGCTTTGTCCACTCCTTGTGTTTCATACAGCTTTGTCCACTCCTTGTGTTTCATGCAGGTTTCCCCACCCAAAGAACAGCTCTGTGTCGGTTACCCCACCCCTCTATGTATGTATTCAGTTCTAGTTTTTCTTTTTGGGGCGGAAAGTCCATGTTGTTCGTCCACCTTAGTTCAGTATCACGTAAATGCATACAGCCATGTATCAGGGCATCTACTGGGCCGTCTCTGTGTGTTCCTCTCTCGCGGACATCCTTTATCTCACTCAGGCGGCCCGCAGTCAGTGTTGTCGGGAGGCACTTTCCTAATGAATATTTGCCCCAGCCTGGCCGAACGTCTACTGATGACCTATTTGTTAGAAGTTGTGCCTTGTGTACGTTCAGGCTGAGCCGGGACCTCTAGCTTGATTTCTATCCTGTGTTATATGTGATAATTTCATTAACAGGGATTGATGGGCTGTCAAAGATGAAGAGGAGACATTATGTGTGTATCTACCGTGAATTATAAATAACGAAAGTTATTCTAGCTCTGGTAGACAACTGCACACGTGATTTGGAATCCATCAATCAGTCAACCACCTCATTCGTGTATTGTTTGATATGAGACAGAAGCAGGCTCAGAGACATCGTTTGATAGTCTGAGGTGGCAGCATGTAGGAATATCTTAAACAAAAATGATTCAGAATATCCAGGAACGAGATCTGCGGAGAGATGTGTGACAAGGCACACGATTATGATGGTGATGGCCCTGATAATTATATAGACATAGTGAAAAAGAGCCTTCAAGTTTTAAGTGCAAGATAAAACGTATGTTTTTCCCGGAAGAAACACGGAGTTTCACTACAAGTATGGACGATATCAATTATAGTTTGAAACTGAGTTTTGGCAATACTGGGGCAAAGTTACTTAACGATAAATGGAAACAGGCTCAAAAACAGTCAAATATACATAGGACGTTGGTGAGAGAAATAAATAGGACAGAGAAAAAATACTTTTGTCACATCTAACACAAAGATAATCAACAGGAAAGCATCATGGGAGAGGAACGTTTAGGGTAAACTATCTAGAAAACTGTATACATGTCAATGAAAAGAACACATCGAGCTATGATCAGGACAGTCCAACACAGTATACCACCAATGTTGCAGACAGAAAATATACAACCACTGTAGTAGACAGAAAAAATACAACCAACTTTGGAGACAGAAAATATACAACCAATGTTGCAGATAGAATCTGTTGGAGATACATTACCATTCAACCTTCAATAGGGAAATGTCATCAGATGACAGGTTTTCTAGACAAAGGGTCATGACCCGAGTATTTGGTGTCTGACCTATGCCTTGTTAATATACATTTCTGTGACCTATATAATCTGCTCCTACCAGTGTGCGTTTTTGACATGCGTGTGTTCAGGTTAAAGACATGCTCACAAGAAACATCTTTCACTGGAAAACTAGTTGGTCGACTGTCGAAGCACCCGTATTTCAGTCAGCAAGTGACTGTCGAAGTGCACCTGTCACACTGTTCTTGTTTAAAGTACACTCTCTTCAGTCAGAATAGTGACTGTCGAAGCACCCGTATTTCAGTCAGAAAGTGACTGTCGAAGCACCCGTATTTCAGTCAGAAAGTGACTGTCGAAGCACCCGTATTTCAGTCAGAAAGTGACTGTCGAAGCACCCGTATTTCAGTCAGCAAGTGACTGTCACCATCTGTAGCTGTACCCGTGATTGTTCTGTTCTGGGTTTTCTGGTGCGTCCTCTGGTCACACTGTTCTTGTTTAAAGTCCAACACTCTCTTGCTGTTACAGCCTGATGTGCCCTGTTACAGCCTGATGTGCCCTGTTACAGCCTGATGTGCCCTGTTACAGCCTGATGTGCCCTGTTACAGCCTGGTGTGCCCTGTTACAGCCTGATGTGCCCTATTACAGCCTGGTGTGCCCTGTTGCAGCATGAGCCTGGTGTGCCCTGTTACAGCCTGGTGTGCCCTGTTACAGCCTGATGTGCCCTGTTACAGCCTGGTGTGCCCTGTTACAGCATGATGTGCCGAGACGTCTGGACACCAATCTTATATTGTTATGTAACTATAATCGACGTTCGTTCGTTCGTTCGTTCACTGCGCATTAGGCGTTCCCATACCTGCTCTGTCTGTTGATGCAGCAGCCACTCGAAGGTATACCTACTGATTTTTTCCATGAGAAGTGTGTTTTAATGTCCCCTATCTTAACCTCGCAGACAACAGCCGTGCTTCCCAAAAGACGTGCTTCCCAAAAGACGTGCTTCCCAAAAGACGTGCTTCCCAAAAGCCGTGCTTCCCAAAAGACGTGCTTCTCAACAGCCGTGCTTCCCCAACAGCCGTGCTTGCCAACAAACGTGCTTCCAACAGCCGTGCTTACCAACAGACGTGCTTCCCAACAGACATTAGCGTCAGAGATTCTTCCTTGTCAGTGACCTCTAATGATATCAGCTCCATCCATGATATTTCCCGTGTGCACTGGTCAATGACTTGCCAAAATATCAATCTTTTCATCCCTTTTAGGGATGCAATTTTTCGTTATTTGAAGCCCTAATCTGGCTCTTGCCAGGGGCCGCAATATAGCTCGGCCATAAATATGGTATCTAATGGCTGAACGCGGTTTCTGGGACCTCTTCACGGGTGATCCTAATCCACATGGTGGCACTTTGTGTCACCGGGTGCTTATCGTTTGTGTGATGTCGTGGTGGGATACAAATTTACTGCAACTTCATCTCCTCGTAGATCCAGGTGACAGTGGTTAGGTGTGACATCCGAATGCTTTCTATGCCTTCAAAGCGCATATTGCTTTTTATAATTGTATGGAACATTTACACGGGGTATGACACAATAACTGCATGTATGACCGCTTGTTTTGTTAGCCATGCTTGTGCTCCGGGAGAAGCAGATCTCTATGTTAATGTTTGACGTAGTTGCCTGTTAAGCACCACTATCCTCTTTACCCCATCCTGTGTGCTGTGTATGCCCATTCCGACCTTGATCCGCACTTCACGGAACCATTCGTGTAGATGATGATGTGTGAGAACCGATACTGACGGCCAGGTGTTCAGTCTCTGACTAACTGCAATGAGTAATTTTTGTAACGTCGTCTGTCTCAGTCAAGGTATGTGAACGGTGTAGTCCTACACAGCAGGCTGAGAGCAAGCGTGTATCCACGAGTCATTTCCCCTTCCTGATCACACGCGTACACTGTTGTACGCACTCTTTTCCCACCCACACAAGCGCGCATACTTACGCACACATGCACAGACACCAGCGAACACGCCTGCGATGAACTACTCCCCGCCCCAAACACGACGTCTGCATCTTCAGATATATCAAGCCCACACTTTAAACCAAACACAGACAAGACTTTTGCTGGAGACCTCTGCCAACAGTCTGCACGTTTCCGGAGTAATCGAACTGCCTTCGAGCCGGCGCTTAGCTTCCGTCCCTACACAAATAAACAACCCTCAGGTGTAATGTGTGCCATAGAGCACAGGTCGATCGTCAGGTATGTGTGCCAATAGACAAGGACATACCTGAAGAAATACAAATGATAGGCAAGTAAAATTCAGAAACTGAAGGGAGATAACAAACGTAAAACAGGGGAAATAAACAAATTCATTTTTGATTCATTATTACAATTTGGGAGAGAATTATAGCTTCACAGAAATGTGCAGACCCTATATGACGGAAGAGATGTTTGGGATATCTCAAGGAACCGGGGGAATGCAACAGGTAGCGTCATTTCTCTGAGACAGAAAACTGCATTTATTTATTATCAGAATAGGCTGCCCCCTTCTATTTACCGTGAAAGTATATTTGTTTGCAACATAGTTTGCGTAAATCATCCCCTCGTGTAGTAAATCCAGTTTCGTCCTTTTCAGGACGAAATTTTTTGTCATTTGAAGCCCTACTCTGGCTTTTGCCAGGGGCCGCAATATAGGCAGGCCATAAATATGGCCAAATGTCTGAACGCGGTTTCTGGGACCTCTCCACGGCGATCCTCATCCGCATGGTGGCACTTTGTGTCATCGGGTGTTTATCGCTTGAGTGATGTCCTGGTGGGGTAGAAATTCATTCATTCATTCATCCCCTCGTCTGACGCAGTTTTTCTTTATTGGAAGCCCTGCTCTGGCTCTTGCCAGGGGCCGCAATATAGCCCAGCTATAAATATGGTCTAATGGCTAAACGCGGTTTCTGGGACCTCTCCACGAGTGATCCTCATCCACATGGTGTTACTTTGTGTCATCTGGTGTTTATCGCTTGTGTCATGTACTGGTGGGGTAAAAGTACTAATACCACGACTAGTCCTCTCAATGTGGGATGCAATGTTTCGTTTTTTGAAGCCCCATCCTGGCTTTTGGCGGGGGAGGGGGGGGGGATGATCATGGCGGCTGAAAGGGGTTTCTGGGAACCTCTTCACGAGTGATCCTCATCCAGATGGTGTTACTTGTGTCATCGGGTGTTTATCGCTTGTGTAATGTCCTGGTGGGGTACAACATACCTAGCTTGCCTACCCACCCTTTCACAGTTAGTTGCCTGTTCCAATATTGGACGCAATGATTTGTTGTTTTAAAGCCCTACCCCAGCTATAGCCGGGGCCCTAATATAACACAACGGCTGAATGGGGTATCTTATCTATATTGTGGCACTTTGTGTCACCCAGTGTTTATCGCTCGTCATGTGATCCTAAAGGTCACTCACTCTCAGGTGATGACTATGCTTCATCCTGTCTGAACGTCGAGATCCTGAAGGTCACTCACTCTCACGTGATGACTATGCTTCATCCTGTCTGAACGTCAGTCTGCATTAAATGAGTAAAGAAATCTGGAATTCTCACAGCCAACAACCCGAAGACGTCACCGTGACCTCAACCCTCCTAGCCAGCCGCATGAGAACCGCAACATGTCAACCGAGGTCTGGCTCACACACGGACATGCACTCGGTCTGCGACTGTCTCCAGAAAGCAACACAGTGCACTTCCAGCGACTGCTGACTGTCATCTCCAGGAAGCAACACAATGCACTTGACCGGCGGAGGCTGGCAGACAGCGGGGTTGACGTTCATCCCCGAGTGTGGTAGGTTGACGTTCATGTCTGCTGTGACAGGGCCGGGAGGGTGGTAGACAGCGGAGTTCATGTCTGCTGTGACAGGGCCGGGAGGGTGGTAGACAGCGGGGTTCATGTCTGCTGTGACAGGGCCGGGAGGGTGGCAGACAGCGGGATTGACGTTCATGTCTGTTGTGACAGGGCCGGGAGGGTGGCAGACAGCGGGGTTGACGTTCATGTCTGCTGTGACAGGGCCGGGAGGGTGGCAGACAGCGGGAATTGACGTTCATGTCTGCTGTGACAGGGCCGGGAGGGTGGCAGACAGCGGGGTTGACGTTCATGTCTGCTGTGACAGGGCCGGGAGGGTGGTAGACAGCGGGGTTGACGTTCATGTCTGCTGTGACAGGGCCGGGAGGGTGGTAGACAGCGGGATTGACGTTCATGTCTGATGTGTTAGGGCCGGGAGGGTGGCAGACAGCGGGGTTCATGTCTGCTGTGACAGGGCTGGGAGGGTGGTAGACAGCGGGGTTCATGTCTGCTGTGACAGGGCTGGGAGAGTGTTAGACAGCGGGGTTGACGTTTTTGTCTGCTGTTACAGGGCCGGGAGGGTGGTAGACAGCGGGGTTGACGTTCATGTCTGCTGTGACAGGGCCGGGACGGTGGTAGACAGCGGGTTTGACGTTCATGTCTGTTGTGACAGAGCTGGGAGGGTGGTAGACAGCGGGGTTGACGTTCATGTCTCATGTGACAGGGCCGGGAGGGTGGCAGACAGCGGGGTTGACGTTCATGTCTGATGTGACAGGGCCGGGAGGGTGGCAGACAGCGGGGTTGACGTTCAGGTCTGTTGTGACACCTGGGGCAGCGAGTCGTTTGCTGCAATAGTTTCTACTCGGTTCGGTCAATTTTGTTTAATGTATACCTAGCAACGCTTACTTATCTATTAAAAGGGACAGGTACAGTCGACAGATGTGAACCAGATTTACTGCACACGATTATAAACCATAAGTGCTCTGCCACCGGTACAGACAGCTGATGAAAAACTGTCCGCCTGTGTCGCCGCTCGCAAGTAACTCCGTAGCTACAGCGACGTCTCTTCATTTACCACAGAGTGTTAACTCTGGTACCCGTTACCTAGAGGCTGGGTGAACCCCGGAATTGCCCGGTTTCGAACACCGGCCGTTGGCTGCAGCGAGTCGCAGCTGGATTTGAAAACGAGTCTCCTAACGCGACCCCCTTTCCTTATCTATCTGTCTAACTATACAATTACCTACAAGGTAATTACCTCATTACCTGTCCAGTTATCTACAAGGCAGTTACCTCTATACCTGTCCACCGATTTACCTCTAGATCTTTTTCTCGGTCATAACCCAAATTTTACTGTCTGCTTATTTGTGCAACTGTTAGTCTGTCTACCTTTTTTACTATGACTACCTGTCTGTCTTCCCTTGTTTATGTCCGCGGCCAGAGAAATTATTTCCTTCCATCCTAGAGTCAAAGTTAAATGTTTGGCCAACATAGCAGGCTAAACTGATAATTGATAATTATGTTCACCACTTGAATCACCTGTTACATACATCCAAAAATGACCATGGCTGAAAAAGTTTCCCTGGCAACTGAAATCAACCAAGTCAGCTTTCTGAAACAGGGCACCAGCCAGTCTGGCCGTGTGTCCCACAGCCCGTTATGTGTTATAGACAGTCAACACATAATGCACACATACATGCATGAACCAGTCACATGTATACACGCAGACAATGGCTGGCACGTACAGTGGAGCACATATGATAGCTTCCTTCAGCGACATGTGTCGGTTGTTAAGTCACCAGTGTTCATGTCGTAGCCGCGCAGTCCAAGGTCGCTCTCTCACCTAAGTGGCGGTCTGCGAGCTGAAGCAGTTCGGACGCAAACCTCCAGCTGTGAAGGTTGTGGGTTCGCTTCACGACAAGTCGTTCAAGATGCAAAGTGACCTTTTAGAAATCTTGCTTAGCTTTTTGTTTCTTTTCATATTTTGTCAAGTGTCTTCAATTTATTTATTGGGAGGGGGGTGGGGAGGGTAAATGTCGAGGTTGTCTTCTATTTTCTAGGTTTTAGTTGTCAGGTGTGCTTTCTGAGAATATTTCTGCCATAACATATTTCTTCTGGTTTCTATATTTATGTTATCTAGTTTAATTTTTTAACCTGTTAAAAAGTGGCAATCAATGTTAGTGGATGTATCTTACCATGTTCGGGGTGCCAACACAAAATACTTAAAACAGTAAACACAACTGTTCTCTATTACACACGCATCATTTCACTCACACTATAAACGGACGAATCACTACACACTGTTTGTTTTTTTACCACCAGTACTAAACGGTTAAGCAGAGAATACAAATACTGTGACCTAACGAAGCATGTTGTAAAGGCAACTTAGGACGGTTGTAAGCACAAAAACCACAAAAATCTGAGTCGTATATTGATGTCACAAAACGGAGTCATAAACTAGAGTCACTTCGCTGTCACACGACTCACAACTAGGTAGACGATGAAAGCAACAAAACTAGGCATAATAATCGGGAGAAACTCCAACAGACAACCAATGTACGTCTGGCGAAGATCACCTGCAAACATAAACACCGACGCTTTGAACGAAAACATCATCGCTGTCAGGCACCGAGAGACGATATTTTTGATTCCTCGAGTGTCCGCAGGCAGGGCAGCTCGCGTGAGCGGTACCACATACATCATCCCCGCTTGTGGCTACAGCATGTGACGGCCATCTTTGAGTAAGCGGTTCCTGGGACAGCCTGAGTGCACACACAAGAGGAAACTAATTCCCGCACCGCGCGTTTATTACTCACTCCCTCCACACAGTTGCTGGCTCTTGTGTCAATGTTTGTTGCGCTATCTTCACTTGTCAATGTTTGAAGCGCTATCTTCACTTGTCAATGTTTGTAGCGCTATCTTCACTTGTCAATGTTTGTAGCGCTACCTTCACTTGTCAATATTTGTAGCGCTATCTTCACTTGTCCATGTTTGAAGCGCAATCTTCACTTGTCAATGTTTGTAGCGCTATTTTCACTTGTCCATGTTTGTAGCGCTATCTACACTTGTCCATGTTTGAAGCGCTATCTACGCTTGTCCATGTTTGAAGCGCTATCTTCACTTGTCCATGTTTGTAGCGCTATCTTCACTTGTCCATGTTTGAAGCGCTATCTTCACTTGTCCATGTTTGTAGCACTATCTTCACTGCTTGCCTCAGCCGATGTTTACCCTTATCCCGTTGTCCGCCATTTGCTACAATTAAACCAACCACGGTAGAGATAACAGCATGTGTAAACACACTGACACTTTATGACCAGAGAAGTTTTCATTAGTAACAAGAGATGAATCTGTGAGGGCGCAGCCGACCCCTGGGTAAGGACTACAATGATTGAGATGTCCATGAAGCTGATTGTGGATACCTGAAAACTGTTCTGAGGGTCAAGTGTCCAGCTTGACACTGGCCATGGAGTGTCTGTAGCTTCTTGGGAAAGCGAGTACTCATCAGCACCAGAAACTGCGATCAGACATCACGACAAAATGTTGCATCAACAGCTAGGCCAGTGGGTGCCGAGAACACATGGAGCAATTTTATGTCAACGTTTAACACTGACACCTCTTTGAGATTAGTCAGTGAAAAGAAGGTTTAAAAAAACAACAACATGAAAACGTGGCATTCTTTGAGTCGTCACCTGACAAAGATGAGGTGGTCGGTGGCATAAGTGCCTGCATATACAGAGGTTGATATCTGGAGGTCTCTCGACTCCGAGCTACAGCGACCAACAAAAAGCAGACGATAGTTGTCCTTATACCACAGATGGCGAGAAGATGCGAACAAGTCCGGTCAGTAGCATTCATTGGCCTGAACGCTGGGCCCAAACAACAGCTAGCCCAGGAGCAAGAGCACCTAGCGACACCTCAAAACCTACGGCCAGAAAAATACCGTGAGAAAGAGCTGGGCTAGAAGGTGGGGCGACGCGGAGATTGAGAAATGGGAGGATAAACAGGGAGTGAGAAGAGAGAGGAAAGAAAGAAGTGGGAGAAATTAAGAGAGGGATAAAAGAGAACAAACGAACTGACCAAACTTTAATTTTCAAGGATCACAAGTAGGACACACAAGCCCGTCTTACATTTCGCCTTTCTAGACACTTATCTTCCATAATTGAACCGTAGTTGTATCTACAAAGCATGTTATGTTCATACAGTAACATACTGAATTTAACATGAATTTAGGGTAAAAAAACATGGCGCGGGGTGGGACAAAAAAAAAGGGGGGGGGGGTTGTAGAGAGGCAGACAAAGAGGGAGAGAGTAACAATGTTTAAAGTTCACTTGAAAATATCAGACAAACAAAAGCAGTTCTAACACACCAGAAAAAAAAATTATAGATGGCGGAGAAAGAAAACACTACACAACATAGTAGGCAGAAGAAGATACATCAGATTTAGACATATCGTTAAAAACTATCTTACATTCGGCCTTTCCGTTGCACTCTAGTGTCAGTACGCTGTTATTACTCTGCCACGTTATGGGCATATCAAAAAATAAAAACAAATCCTAAAAAACATCAGCCTTACAAGAAAACAATTACTAGTGAAAGAATGATATATCAAGCTAGGTAACAGACAGCTGCAGAAAACACACATAGACACATACACAATTACATACACACACACACACACACACACACACACACACACAAACAATATGGCAGTAAAACAAATGATACAACTGCACCTGCAGAAACTGGTATCAACAAGAGAAGCAAGACATTTTAGTCTGACACGAGCAAGGAACAAATAAAGAAACCACAATCTTGTGTTATCTAAATTGTGAATTTGTTAAACAATATCAAATCAATCTAAAGGAATGTTAACATATGGGGGTGAAACTAAGGAGGTGGAAGGACAACAGAAACCTCGGTGAACTCCCGAATCAGCTACCTAACTGTGGTACAAAGATTGATGTTTTCATGGGAACCCAACTTCCTTTATCTTGTAGCAGAAGAGGATGTGACTGGCGCTTGGGGACTTGGTGTTAGGACGAAAGGAAATTGATCGAGGAATGGCTGGCAGGGAGATAACCGGTGTGCGAGACCTCCTGGCTTGTGAGATTCTGTTACTTGGTGATGTTGTTGGGATAGGGATGATGGAGTATCAACTCGGCCTACCACTGATTCATCTTATTTGGGGTTGTGTAGTTACGCTGCAAAACTACTTCTGAAGACAGACAGACAGACAGACAGACAGACAGACAGACAGACAGACAGACAGACAGACAGACAGACAGACAGACAGACAGACAGACAGACAGACAGACAGACAGACAGACAGACAGACAGACAGACAGACAGACAGACAGACAGACAGACAGACAGACAGACAGACAGACAGACAGACAGACAGACAGACAGACAGACAAGCAGCGGTAGAGTGGGTTTCAGGTAGACAGACAAGCTCGAGAGTGAACAGCGTCAAACAGAACGCCGATATACAGGAAAACAAAATAGAACCAATGAACCTGAGGAGATGGGGAAAGGCGGCGGTTTGTGAGTTGAGGAGATGGGAAAAGGCGGCGGTTTGTGAGTTGAGGAGATAGGGAAATGCAGCGGTTTGTGAGTTGAGGAGATGGGGAAATGCGGCGGTTTGTGAGTTGAGGAGATGGGGAAAGGCGGCGGTTTGTGAGTTGAGGAGATGGTGAAGGGCGGCGGTTTGTGAGTTGAGGAGATGGGGAAATGCGGCGGTTTGTGAGTTGAGGAGGTGGGGAAAGGCGGCGGTTTGTGAGTTGAGGAGGTGGGGAAATGCGGCGGTTTGTAAGTTGAGAAGATGGGGAAAGGCGGCTGTTTGTGAGTTAAGAGGAATTCTAACATTGGGAGAGATAGAATTATCTTATCACAATGGACATCTTTGTATACTGGCATTTCCATGCGTGCTCAGTCCTCCGATGCAGCAGCAACATTATCCCCTAAATTAGTCTGTACAGTATTGATGACAGTCTGTCCATGATTCTTGTCGTCCCCCAGATTATTCTATATAGTTTTGATGACATCAGCTCTGTCCATGATTTTTGCCGTCCTCCAGATTAGTCTGTACAGTGTTGATGACATCAGCTCTGTCCATGATTTTTGTCGTCCTCCAGATTAGTCTGTCCAGTATTAATGACATCAGCTTTGTCAATGATTCTTGCCGTCCCCCAGATTAGTCTGTCCAGTATTGATGACATCTGCTTTGTCCACGATTCTTCTCCTCCCCCAGATTAGTCTGTACAGTATTGATGACATCAGCTTTGTCCATGATTCTTGCCGCTGGCACTTGTGCATTCATGCTGGCTGGTCGGCTATTCCGTTACCATTTAAGGCAGAATTAAACAGATTGGATGGTCATAACCCAGTGAGGCAGGAAAACCGATTTAAAGGACAGAAGAGAATCAGAAAACATGGGCAGATGAGAGATGAACACACACAAAAGGAGAGGAGAGCAGTAATGAAGTAAGAAATGCAAGCGAGGGGAGTAGAAGTAGCCAAAAGCTTAGGTAGACAATCTGAAGACACAGAACTGGGAAAGGCTGAGGAAATAGGGGGTGGGGGAAGGATGGAAAGAGGGGCGAGAAGAAGGGGCGGGGTGGAAAGAAGTAAAACACGATTATAAAGACCCTCTTAGCAAATAAAAAAATCATACAAAAGTAAACACTAAATGAGCAAAGGTAATGTTTATCAAGATCAAGCAGAGAAATAACTCGTTGTCAAAACCTTCACAGCTATATTCAATAACAGGAGCGCGAATATTCTATTTAAACAGCGATAAAATGCAAGACACGTGCAAGAAAACGCAGATACATTTTTTTTTTAAATCACTGAATGAAGAGGACCTGGTGTTCAAGTGAAGTGATAAAACGATACAAAGAAATGATGCAGGAAATAAGTGCGTGCAGGTCTGGCTGAATACAACGGTTAGCATTTCATTTAAAACCGCTATATAACTGTATGTTTTTTAACACTTTTGCCAAGATGTGATTTCGGTGCTAACAATGCAGTTCTGTACAGGCGGTTACATCCACAATCTACACAGTCAAATAGAAATGTTAAATGTAAATTAGCAAACTTTGTTTACTATTCTAATACCTACACCATTTCAAGGTCAAGGTGAACCAGGGTCAAACAAATTGCCCATAAATGGCGTGATATCCTTGGCACAGAATAAACATATTTTGACCCTAGGCCACTTTGAGACCTTCAAAGATGCCACCACTCGCATGGACTGTCTTACACTAGAATCAACAGCAATTGATTAGCACTGACTGTATTTCCAGTTATTCATGTAGCTCCCAAAGTCTTCACTGCCTCACGTCAGAGTCGACAACATTTGGAGAAGGTACGTGATTTTAGGCCAACTTAGAGTGAATAGGACACAGAAAACAGCTGCTTTCGTCTATGGTACCCTAGGTCGCTGCAGACAAGGTTCGTGAGAAGGAACAAACTAGGTCTCTATACACACTGGAAGGAACAAGCTAGGTCTCTATACACACTGGAAGAAACAAGCTAGGTCTCTATACACACTGGAAGAAAGAAGCTAGGTCTCTATACACACTGGAAGAAACAAGCTAGGTCTCTATACACACTGGAAGAAAGAAGCTAGGTCTCTATACACACTGGAAGAAAGAAGCTAGGTCTCTATACACACTGGAAGAAACAAGCTAGGTCTCTATACACACTGGAAGAAACAAGCTAGGTCTCTATACACACTGGAAGAAACAAGCTAGGTCTCTATACACACTGGAAGAAACAAGCTAGGTCTCTATACACACTGGAAGAAACAAGCTAGGTCTCTATACACACTGAAGGAACAAGCTAGGTCTCTATACACACTGGAAGAAAACAAGCTAGGTCTCTATACACACTGGAAGAAAACAAGCTAGGTCTCTATACACACTGGAAGAAACAAGCTAGGTCTCTATACACACTGGAAGAAACAAGCTAGGTCTCTATACACACTGGAAGAAAAAGCTAGGTCTCTATACACACTGGAAGAAACAAGCTAGGTCTCTATACACACTGGAAGAAACAGCTAGGTCTCTATACACACTGGAAGAAACAAGCTAGGTCTCTATACACACTGGAAGAAAACAAGCTAGGTCTCTATACACACTGGAAGAAACAAGCTAGGTCTCTATACACACTGGAAGAAACAAGCTAGGTCTCTATACACACTGGAAGAAACAAGCTAGGTCTCTATACACACTGGAAGAAACAAGCTAGGTCTCTATACACACTGGAAGAAACAAGCTAGGTCTCTATACACACACTGGAAGAAACAAGCTAGGTCTCTATACACACTGGAAGAAACAAGCTAGGTCTCTATACACACTGGAAGAAACAAGCTAGGTCTCTATACACACTGGAAGAAACAAGCTAGTCTCTATACACACTGGAAGAAACAAGCTAGGTCTCTATACACACTGGAAGAAACAAGCTAGGTCTCTACACACACTGGAAGAAACAAGCTAGGTCTCTATACACACTGGAAGAAACAAGCTAGGTCTCTATACACACTATAAGAAACAAGCTAGGTCTCTATACACACTGGAAGAAACAAGCTAGGTCTCTATACACACTGGAAGAAACAAGCTAGGTCTCTATACACACTGGAAGGAACAAGCTAGGTCTCTATACACACTGGAAGGAACAAGCTAGGTCTCTATACACACTGGAAGAAACAAGCTAGGTCTCTATACACACTGGAAGAAACAAGCTAGGTCTCTATACACACTGGAAGAAACAAGCTAGGTCTCTATACACACTGGAAGAAACAAGCTAGGTCTCTATACACACTGGAAGAAACAAGCTAGGTCTCTATACACACTGGAAGAAACAAGCTAGGTCTCTATACACACTGGAAGAAACAAGCTAGGTCTCTATACACACTGGAAGAAACAACAAACCAAATAATAAGCAGAATAAACAGAAGGGAGGATGACCCACTTGGGAAACATCGCGGAGACAAGATAAGAGGACCACACTAAAACACAGACAGAATGGAGCGGTCTAGATGTTAGGATAGGAAGACAAGATAAGAGGACCACACTAAAACACAGACAGAATGGAGCGGTCTAGCTGTTAGGATAGGAAGACAAGATAAGAGGACCACACTAAAACACAGACAGAATGGAGCGGTCTAGCTGTTAGGATAGGAAGACAAGATAAGAGGACCACACTAAAACACAGACAGAATAGAGCGGTCTAGATGTTAGGATAGGAAGACAAGATAAGAGGACCACACTAAAACACAGACAGAATGGAGCGGTCTAGCTGTTAGGATAGGAAGACAGGACCACACTGGAACACAGACAGAATGGAGCGGTCTAAGGATAGGAAGACAAGATAAAGGACCACACTAAAACACAGACAGAATGGAGCGGTCTAGCTGTTAGGATAGGAAGACAAGATAAGAGGACCACACTAAAACACAGACATAATGGAGCGGTCTAGCTGTTAGGATAGGAAGACAAGATAAGAGGACCACACTGGAACACAGACAGAATGGAGCGGTCTAGCTGTTAGGATAGGAAGACAAGATAAGTAGACCACACTGGAACACAGACAGATAGGAGCGGTCTAGATGTTAGGATAGGAAGACAAGATAAGTAGACGACACTGGAACACAGACAGAATGGGGCGGTCTAGCTGTTAGGATAGGAAGACAGGATAGGTAGACGACACTGGAACACACACAGAATGGAGCGGTCTAGCTGTTACAATAGGAACCTGAACACAAGATTAGAGGAGACACTGGAACACACACATAATGGAGTGGTCTAGCTGTTAGGATAGGAAGACAAGATAAGTAGACGACACTGGGACACAGACAGAATGGGGCGGTCTAGCTGTTACATTAGGAACCTGAACACAAGATTAGAGGAGACACTGGAACACACACATAATGGAGTAGTCTAGATGTTACAATAGGAACATGAAGACCAGGGAGCTGGCTACGCCAGTTGGCGCAAATAAACCAGATCACACATTTAACCAGAGTTTGTTGGCAGCTCGCTGCCAAGAGCAGATTGAACGTGGTCGATTTGTCCAACCCCCCCCCCCCCCCCTCGAACGAATTGATGATGATGATGAAGGCTTACGCTCTGATGAGGTAAGACTGTGAGAGATACCTCTTCTTCTTCTTTCTTCTTCTTCTTCTTCCTCTTCTTCTTCCTCTTCTTCTTCTTCTTCGTAGCGTTTGCTTGCTTTGAGTTCAGGTTATTCGTCCAATTCTGGACTTTGGTCTCGATCCAGAACTTGACTTTTGGGTACACATCTGTTTTACAGTACTGGATTGTTTGCAAAGAGACTGTTGGTTCAGTAACCTCTGACATGCTTGTTAGCGGACAGTGGGTCTATTCTTTGTTTTTCCCAGATGGAGCCACAAAATGAACACGGACAGATACCACTAGAGCACAACGGCCTGGATGAAACTAAACAGATAAGTACTTCAGAGAAGTGTGTCTTAAGGTCCAATGAACAAAGAGGCGCGCTCATCCCAAATTCTGAATCATCAACAAGGTCGCTATCTGCTGCTGGGAGGTGTCGTGTCATGGCATTCAGTGATCCCCCTTGTTTATCTACGTCATGTCTGAGAGCCCTGGAAAGTATCCCAAAATGTGGGAAATCTGTTTCTGCGGCGTGACGCTTATGTCACGGGCAAAATAAACTCATCAAGGGGGGCGCTGTTTTCCTAGATGTGCCTGGCGTGACTCTGGGGCAGGGGCGGGAAACTATGCCTGGGATAAGAGAACCAGGGCAGACATAAACGATAGACAGGCAAGTATATGTTTGAGAGCGCATTCAGCTCAGCTAGAAGATGAAACGTCCGTATGTTAGCGCCAGCCAAACAAAAAATACTAATACTGTAATCTGTCGTGCGTGACGTAGCGGGCGGTTGCAGAGGACTGACGTGAGGGAGACTAAATACATCGTCTTGTAGACAAGTGACAAACAATATTCATAAATAAATACCCATGAACAAATCTATTTAGATTCTAGTATGTAATAAATAACTATCTGAGGCTTCGTGCAGACATAAGAAAGGGCTGTGAAGAAGAAGAAGAAGAAGAAGAAAAAGAACAAGAAGAAGAACAAGAAGAAGATGATGATGGAGAGGAGGAAGAGAATGGGGAGGGGGAGAAGAAGAGGAAGAGGAGGAAGAAAAAGAAGAAGGAAGAAGAAGAAGAAGAAGAAGACGAAGAAGAAGAAGAATTATGTAACAAACAGGTGCAACTGTATACGTTGCTGACACACATGTACACAAATAACATCGATCGGCTGTCAACATTCTTTGATTGTTGGATGTATCCCAGACATGGCTGTCAGCAGTCTTTGATTGTTGGATGTATCCCAGACATGGCTGTCAGCAGTCTTTGATTGTTGGATGTATCCCAGACATGGCTGTCAGCAGTCTTTGATTGTTGGATGTATCCCAGACATGGCTGTCAGCAGTCTTTGATTGTTGGATGTATCCCAGTCATGGCTGTCAGCAGTCTTTGATTGTTGGATGTATCCCAGACATGGCTGTCAGCAGTCTTTGATTGTTGGATGTATCCCAGACATGGCTGTCAGCAGTCTTTGATTGTTGGATGTATCCCAGACATGGCTGTCAGCAGTCTTTGATTGTTGGATGTATCCCAGACATGGCTGTCAGCAGTCTTTGATTGTTGGATGTATCCCAGTCATGGCTGTCAGCAGTCTTTGATTGTTGGATGTATCCCAGACATGGCTGTCAGCAGTCTTTGATTGTTGGATGTATCCCAGACATGGCTGTCAGCAGTCTTTGATTGTTGGATGTATCCCAGTCATGGCTGTCAGCAGTCTTTGATTGTTGGATGTATCCCAGACATGGCTGTCAGCAGTCTTTGATTGTTGGATGTATCCCAGACATGGCTGTCAGCAGTCTTTGATTGTTGGATGTATCCCAGACACGGCTGTCAACAGTCTTTGATTGTTGGATGTATCTCAGACATCCACTGACCAGGCCTTACCTGACATCACAAATGTCTGTACCAGGTATGCGGGAGGTATTTACTTCCTCTTGTGATGTCCTGCAAGATTTGATTGGCACCTTTTCGACTTTCCAGACGTTACTGTTTAGTGTGCCATGGCGATGGCGAGTGCGACTAGCAAGACCCGATCGCATTAACAAAAAACTTCCACAACTACAGCAAGTGATTTGAGGACCGATGTTGTTAACATTTGTGTTTACGCTGTCCCTTCTCAGACGTTCAGCTTTCATCTTTTCTGCGATCGTTTAACGTTATATACTAGCATGTGAGATGCCATTTTTCGTTACCTAAAGCCCGACCTTGGCTTTTGCCGGGAGCCCTGAATATAACCGGGGCATAAATATGGCCTAACGGCTGAAAGGGATTTCTGGTACCTCTCCACGGGTGAACCTTATCTGCGTGGAGGCACTTTGTGTCACCGGGTGTTTATCGCTTGTGTGATGACCAGGTGGGGTACAACAAGAGAGAGAGAGAGAGAGAGAGAGAGAGAGAGAGAGAGAGAGAGAGAGAGAGAGAGAGAGAGAGAGAGAGAGAGAGAGAGAGAGAGAGAGAGTTTCACTCATTCTCATTCCCTTCCTTGTGTACCTCGTCCACACAACACGGCCCATGCAAGGGTTTACACCAGGGTTATTCAGTTCAACCCACAACTGTCCCGCGCGCCGCCAGTTGCACAGCCCTGATTTACACGGTCCTAATTATAGCAACGTTTTTCTTCAATCACCCTTAAAAGATAGGTTTGCATGAGGTGTTATGGCTTAAGCTAAGCTGCGATATCTGCACATTTCTGTCCATCACATTCGATTTAATTAAGACCATAATTACTAGTTTTTCAAGACATCGTTTCAAAAGCGCAGTGGCTGTATTTCCCCCCCCCCCCCCCCCCCCCCCCGGAAATACACGAGAAAAAAGTAAGTAAACAGCAGGAACATGTCAAGTCCCGAAAGTGTTTGAACACACTTCTTTCCTTAAATAAGGCCATAAGGAACTGTATATATAAATAAGGCACTGTATATGGTTACACCAACGTTAACACTATGTTATGTTGTATCCATTGAGTGGCTACAAAAACTTTGTTAATTAGTGTATCGAGTGTGTGGCTACATTATAATAACTTTGTTAATTAGTGTATCGGGTGGGTGGCTACATCGTTGCAACACTTTGTCTGTCTTTTGTATCGAGTGCAGTGGTTGAATCTAGTTCTCGGTTGGTACCGCAGACAGACGATCAATATAACTAGAGCTGTCAACGTCTGACGAGTGAACCAGACAGAGACTCAGACCCACACGTCGCTGGGTTCAGTCACAGACAACTGGGCACTAAAGGTCACTTGTTTCTCATGGGACACAATCATAAATGCTGGGATGTTTTCTACTGATGTTGTGGTTGATTTATCTTCCGGGAACATGGTCATGTGACAGCTGATCATGTGACGAGCGGATCATGTGACGAGCGGATCATGTGACCGATGTCCTAATTTCATTAAGGTTATAAGGTTGATAAGTTTGTAAAAAAACGTCGCATATACTAGATGACAGACAACAAGACATGAAGTTAGGCAGACAGACATACAGATAGGCAGATATACAGACAGACAGACAAACACTCAGACAGACAGACAGACAGACAGACAGACAGACAGACAGACAGACAGACAGTTTTCCTTGTGTTATGTGACGTGTATTACTGTAATCAATACCCTGAGGTGAGTACGGCTAACACATATTTAGACAGGACCCAGGACGAAAAGACAAACAGGTAGACAGGCGGATGACTAGACAGACAGTAAACAAGCAGACCTACAAACGCAGTAAACACCCAGACAGGTGGAGATTTAAACAGACAGTACACAGACAGAGCAGAGAGACAAACGAACACACTAACAGACCGTTCGATCAAGCTAAACAGAGGTGTAGGATAGAGCGTAAACTCCTAGGCTGTTGACTCAGCGTTATCCCAACCCACGACCTCGTCTATTCACCAAGCGTGCCAGAGCTACCTGCGTGGTTGCTGCTGAAAGAACAGATGTCCGTCTGGGTGTTTGTGTACACACGGCGGTTTGCTGTGAGCATCAGGATGGTGATCGTGTGTCTGGGGCCTTAGACTGATACAGCAGACCTCAGATAAAGTGGACAGATGTTGGTATAGAGAAGTGGAGAGATGTTGGTATAGAGAAGTGGAGAGATGTTGGTATAGAGAAGTGGAGAGATGTTGGTATAGAGAAGTGGAGAGATGTTGGTATAGAGAAGTGGAGAGATGTTGGTATAGAGAAGTGGAGAGATGTTAGTATAGAGAAGTAGAGAGATGTTAGTATAGAGAAGTGGAGAGATGTTAGTATAGAGAAGTAGAGAGATGTTGGTATAGAGACGTGGATAAATTTTGGTATAGATAAGTGGATAACTGTTGGAAAAGAGTAGTGGATACATGTTGGTATAGAAAAGTGGATAGATGTTGGTTTACAGAAATGAATAGATGGTGGAATAGAGAAGTGGAATGACAGCAAAACGGGAACATATATCCAGTTCTCTTTTATAAATAAAACAAATTAACAGCTGGTCTGAGTATAACCGGACGGGCGAATAGCTTTATGTAGTGGACCAGTGACTGAATTATTGATCGGTGTATAGATATTCAGTCTGACAGGCAGGCAGGCAGGCAGACTAACAGGCAGGTAAACAGACAGACGGGAAGACAGTATCTCCAGGCGATAGCGAGCTGTGAGATCAGGTAAGAGAACTCATGTAATCCAAACCTGAGCGCGCGTGTGCGTGTGTGTGCGTTCATCTGTATGTGCATGTATGCGACTCTTGAGTCAGAATGCACCCAAGGTCAGACACCTGAGACAGAGTTGCAAACTGGCCAGGGTGATAACAGTATCGGGTGGATGTTCTCACCTGGCAGTACTTGATAGGGTGGGGTCGGCAGTCAGTGGGGAATAACTGCCAGATTGTCTGACAGGTAGAAGGTCTGGCTCACAGGGGCAGGTGTAATTTTCGGCTTGATGGGGATGGGTGGAATGGAAAGGTGAAGAGAAAATGAGAAAGAAAATGATGGAGAGATGGGAGAGTGAAAGTGAGAGTGAGGTGAGAGTTGAAAAGGAGACAAAAGGAGAGGTATGAAATGATGAATCAGGGGCAGAAACGAACTAGAGGTGACAAGGTTAGTATAATGCGACAGACGAAGAGAAAGACGAAAACAGGGAGACAGGGAGAAAGGAAATCAGAGAGAAGTATTTACAGCAAAGAAGGAACAAGACTTGGCAATGACGGGTAGAGTGACGGAGGAGAGAAAGATAGAAGTGTCAGATGAAGAAACCGAGAGACAGAGAAAGACAGAAAGAGAGAGAGAGAGATAGAGAGAGAGAGAGAGAGAGAGAGAGAGAGAGAGAGAGAGAGAGAGACAGAGACAGAGACAGAGACAGAGAGAGCGGGAGAGAAAGAAAGTTATGCAAAGATGACGACGAGCTGAAAGAAAGTGTGGCTACATGAATAGATGGTATAAGGGATGAGCTAGAATTTGGGTAGAAAGGGGGGAGGGGAAGAACATAAAAAAGCATGTGTGGGAGGTATGAGTAATTATCCTATTAAGATGATGATTTGACATCAGCAGAATGCGATATTGTCGTGAGGGGAGAAAGGGGTGAAGTGAGGGGGTGAAGTGAGAGGGGAGAATGGGGTGAAGTGAGAGGGGAGAAAGGGGTAAAGTGAGAGGGCCGAAAGGAATAAAGTGAGAGGGCAGAAAGGGGTGAAGTGAGAGGGGGTGAAAGAGTAACGGAGGGGAGATTAGCAAATTAAATGAGATGGTATACACGAATATATAAATTAATGAACTGAGACGTGAGCAAGAAGTGAACCTTCAAGGGTGGCAAGAGCAAAAAATAAGAGACAAACCAGTGGAGTGTGAGAGTTGGGACAGAATGTGTTGTGTGTGGGATGGATATAAACGAGTGTGAGAGTTGGGACAGAATGTGTTGTGTGTGGGATGGATATAAACAAAGTAGAGTGTGAGAGTTGGGACAGAATGTGTTGTGTGTGGGATGGATATAAACAAGTAGAGTGTGAGAGTTGGGACAGAATGTGTTGTGTGTGGGATGGATATAAACAAGTAGAGTGTGAGAGTTGGGACAGAATTTGGTTGTGTGTGGGATGGATATAAACAAGTAGAGGTGTGAGAATGGGGACAGAATGTGTTGTGTTGTGGGATGGATATAAACAAGTAGAGTGTGAGAGTTGGGACAGAATGTGTTGTGTGTGGGATGGATATAACAAGTATAAGTGTGAGAGTTGGGACAGAATGTGTTGTGGTGTGGGATGGATATAAACAAGTAGAGTGTGAGAGTTGGGACAGAATGTTTTTGTGTGTTGGATGGATATAAACAAGTAGAGTGTGAGAGTTGGGACAGAATGTGTTGTGTGTGGGATGGATATAAACAAGTAGAGGGTGAGAGTTGGGACAGAATGTGTTGTGTGTGGGATGGATATAAACAAGTAGAGTGTTGAGAGTGGGACAGAATGTGTTGTGTGTGGGATGGATATAAACGAGTGTGAAAGTTGGGACAGAGTGTGTTGTGTGTGGGATGGATATAAACAAGTAGAGTGTGAGAGTGGGGACAGAGTGTGTTGTGTGTGGGATGGATATAAACAAGTAGAGTGTGAGAGTTGGGACAGAATGTGTTGTGTGTGTGGGATGGATATAAACAAGTAGAGTGTGAGAGTTGGGACAGAATGTGTTGTGTGTGGGATGGATATAAACAAGTAGAGTGTGAGAGTTGGGACAGAATGTGTTGTGTGTGGGATGGATATAAACAAGTAGAGTGTGAGAGTTGGGACAGAATGTGTTTGTGTGGGATGGATATAAACAAGTAGAGTGTGAGAGTTGGGGACAGAATGTGTTGTGTGTGGGATGGATATAAACAAGTAGAGTGTGAGAGTTGGGACAGAATGTGTTGTGTGTGGGATGGATATAAACAAGTAGAGTGTGAGAGTTGGGACAGAATGTGTTGTGTGTGGGATGGATATAAACAAGTAGAGTGTGAGAGTTGGGACAGAATGTGTTGTGTGTGGGATGGATATTAACAAGTGGAGTGTGAGAGTTGGGACAGAATGTGTTGTGTGTGGGATGGATATTACCAAGTGGAGTGTGAGAGTTGGGACAGAATGTGTTGTGTGTGGGATGGATATTAACAAGTGGAGTGTGAGAGTTGGGACAGAATGTGTTGTGTGTGGGATGGATATAAACAAGTAGAGTGTGAGAGTTGGGACAGAATGTGTTGTGTGTGGGATGGATATAAACAAGTAGAGTGTGAGAGTTGGGACAGAATGTGTTGTGTGTGGGATGGATATAAACAAGTAGAGTGTGAGAGTTGGGACAGAATGTGTTGTGTGTGGGATGGATATAAACAAGTAGAGTGTGAGAGTTGGGACAGAATGTGTTGTGTGTGGGATGGATATAAACAAGTAGAGTGTGAGAGTTGGGACAGAATGTGTTGTGTGTGGGATGGATATAAACAAGTAGAGTGTGAGAGTTGGGACAGAATGTGTGTGTGTGTGGGATGGATATAAACAAGTAGAGTGTGAGAGTTGGGACAGAATGTGTGTGTGTGTGGGATGGATATTAACAAGTAGAGTGTGAGAGTTGGGACAGAATGTGTTGTGTGTGGGATGGATACTAACAAGTGGAGTGTGAGAGTTGGGACAGAATGTGTTGTGTGCGCGATGGATATAAACAAGTAGAGTGTGAGAGTTGGGACAGAATGTGTGTGTGTGTGGGATGGATATTAACAAGTAGAGTGTGAGAGTTGGGACAGAATGTGTTGTGTGTGGGATGGATACTAACAAGTGGAGTGTGAGAGTTGGGACAGAATGTGTTGTGTGCGCGATGGATATAAACAAGTAGAGTGTGAGAGTTGGGACAGAATGTGTTGTGTGTGGGATGGATATTAACAAGTAGAGTGTGAGAGTTGGGACAGAATGTGTAGTGTGTGGGATGGATACTAACAAGTGGAGTGTGAGAGTTGGGACAGAATGTGTTTTGTGTGGGATAGATATTAACAAGTAGAGTGTGAGAGTTGGGACAGAATGTGTTGTGTGTGGGATGGATACTAACAAGTGGAGTGTGAGAGTTGGGACAGAATGTGTTGTGTGTGGGATAGATATAAACAAGTAGAGTGTGAGAGTTGGGACAGAATGTGTTGTGTGTGGGATAGATATTAACAAGTAGAGTGTGAGAGTTGGGACAGAATGCGTTGTGTGTGGGATGGACATAGGTAGTGGAGATATCAGCCAAGATTGCACCAGCTTGCAAATGTAAATGTTTCAACGAATTTATATAAGCTGCGAAATGTAAATTTGTAATAAGAAAAACAACTGACGACACCGGAGAGACTGAGCACTAATGTTGCTTCATGCAGGGAACTAGGGGAACCGGGGGGAAAAGGGGGGGAGGGGGGAGACAGCGGAACACGCCGGAACAAACATTACAAGTTTGGTAAGTTTCCACAAGTGAACAAAGAAGAGAAAACCTGTATATATGCAGACAGACAGAAATACAGCAAAAGACACCACAAGAAAGAGACAGACAGACAGGACGATGCGGAGACAGACAGGACGATGCGGATGCCGACAGAATGGGAAGCTGTGGCAGACGACCGTCAGCCAAGCTTTCGCGGGAAAACACGTCATTACAGTCGAAGCTCGGAGAACGGACATCACTTTCATAAGGTTTCATCAGTTTCCAGAGAAAGGTTAACGGCCTGTCGGTACCCAGTGCTAAATTTAGGTATAACAGTATAGGCTTATTATGCTGAGGGCTTCACAAGATGCAAGGGCCTCAGAAAATTTCGCTCTTTTTTTCCCTAAAACGTGCTTACACAAATATTTACACCGCCCCCCCCCCCCCCCGGGAATGTTTCTGATTTTATGACTATAATTTGAGGTATATTGTCTCCAGCTTTTTTTTAATGCTAACACATTGTTGCCTATTTGAATTAAATAAAATAATCATCTTGATATGCGTCAAAATCAATGATTAGGCATTAGGAAATCAATAAAAACCACATGTTTAAAATTGTTTAAAGTTGCACGATTTAGGCTTTCATTGTATTATATTAGACAGTTCAATAGTGGTGATGATGATGGTGGTGATGATGATGATGATGATGGTGATGATGATGATGATGATAAATACGATGAGGAAGACATTAAAATTAATCTTTACTTATAAATAAATCTTTACTTAAATAAATTCAACTCTTTTATGTTGGAGAGAAATGGCAAAGAAAATGTCCGTGTTTTCTTGCCACCTAACACAAAAACGATACAGGGAGATAGCGTCCGTGTATCTTTAGAACATCTTATCAGATATAAATCTGCCCAGATACCATCTGCATAGGTTGTGCCTCCAGACAGAACTAGATTTATCTCCAGAACTCACATTATAAACGAATTCTGTGTGGTTTATGTCTGATTTCCCGTCAGGATATTTGATAAATGAACTCAGGCAAATGAATGCTCCAGTTCCATGCCACACTCTCTGTGACCATGTTGCTTCTTCAAAAACATGTTTTTAATTCGCATTTAGCGGTCTTGCAGCAGGTTTTGATGGCAGATAGCAGCCGTATTGAGTCGACCATATCGCGGCTTATCTCAAATAACATCAGGTTTCCAGCGTCGACGTGTGCCAGAAACTCCCTGCACGCGCACGGCAAGTCTGTCAAAGTATTTTTTTTTTTTTTACATCTTGAAATTATGAAACTACTATCTGCACACATGGCTTTTAATTTCACGCAAGATGGTTTCAGATGTCTGTTTTTCAGATAGAAAAATAAAAAATTTGAAGATAAGCAAATCAGTTTTTTTTTTTTACATTACTTCACGAGTGCAGATGAGTTTTCTTTTTTATATTTACTTTTTTGAAAGGTGGGTTCAGTCAGGACTTTCCCAGTCTAAAAACAACATCTAAGGGGAGTAACCGAAGAACAGGATATGTAGAGGCTAGGGGAGGAGTCGAATTTTATCCTTGAGCACAGTAAGTTGTGGGTCTTTCTGTTAGCTACAGACTTCATATCCTTGAGCACAGTAAGTTGTGGGTCTTTCTGTTAGCTACAGACTTCATATCCTTGAGCACAGTAAGTTGTGGGTCCTTCTGCTTGCTACAGACTTCATATCTTTGAGCACAGTAAGTTGTGGGTCTTTCTGTTAGCTACAGACTTCATGTCCTTGAGCACAGTAAGTTGTGGGTCCTTCTGCTAGCTACAGACTTCATGTCCTTGAGCACAGTAAGTTTTGGGTCCGTCTGTTAGCTACAGACTTCATGTCCTTGAGCACAGTAAGTTGTGGGTCTTTCTGTTAGCTACAGACTTCATGTCCTTGAGCACAGTAAGTTGTGGGTCCTTCTGCTAGCTACAGACTTCATATCCTTGAGCACAGTAAGTTATGGGTCTCTCTGCTAGCTACAGACTTCATGTCCTTGAGCACAGTAAGTTGTGGGTCCTTCTGCTAGCTACAGACTTCATATCCTTGAGCACAGTAAGTTGTGGGTCCTTCTGCTAGCTACAGACTTCATATCCTTGAGCACAGTAAGTTGTGGGTCCTTCTGCTAGCTACAGACTTCATGTCCTTGAGCACAGTAAGTTGTGGGTCCTTCTGTTAGCTACAGACTTCATGTCCTTAAGCACAGTAAGTTGTGGGTCTTCCTGCTTGCTACAGACTTCATATCCTTGAGCACAGTAAGTTGTGGGTCTTCCTGCTAGCTACAGACTTCATATCCTTGAGCACAGTAAGTTGTGGGTCCTTCTGTTAGCTACAGACTTCATCTCCTTGAGCACGGTAAGTTGTGGGTCTTCCTGCTAGCTACAGACTTCATCTCCTTGAGCACAGTAAGTTGCTGGTCTTTCTGTTAGCTACAGACTTCATCTCCTTGAGCACAGTAATAACCATGGAAGAGATAGTTCCAGTTTACATAAAGATCTTAAGTTACTACCCTTCCATAAACGGTTACTTTTCAACAAGGCCAAATTTATTAACAAAATCTTATCAAAAAATGCTCCAGATTACCTTTGGCCATTATTTAAGTATAATGGGCGACATAGCAAACGCCTAAACATATTACACATCCCTAAACCTAGAATAGACTTGTACAAAACAAGCTTGGCGTACTCTGCAGCTCATCTGTGGAACCAACTTCCACAACCAATTAAAAATATCAAAAACCCCTATAAATACAATTGGAAGCTTTTTGAATATTATCTCACTTCAGACTACATGCCCCCTTTAAAGTTTCCTAAGAACAATGTTGATTTCCACCAAGATTGATTATATTTAGTATTATAATTGTTTTAAAATGTAGGCATACTTAGAGTGCATTGTTACAAACATGTTATTAATGATGCCTGTAATTGTCATTATTGTTATTATTATTATTATTATTATTATTATTATTATTATTATTATTATTATTACTATCTTCTTAAACAATGTGTGCATAAATAATGTATGCATGGCGTAAGGCCAGAAGGGCAGAATGTAAGACGGGCCTGTGTGCCCAATTCTTAACCCTTTGAAAATAAAGATTGTTCGTTCGTTCGTTCGTTCGTTCGTAAGTTGTGGGTCCTTCTGTTAGCTACAGACTTCATCTCCTTGAGCACAGTAAGTTGTTGGTCTTTCTGCTTGCTACAGACTTTATCTCCTTGAGCACAGTAAGTTTTGGGTCCTTCTGTTAGCTACAGACTCCATCTCCTTCAGAACAGTAAGTTGTTGGTCTTTCTGCTAGCTACAGACTTCATCTCCTTGAGCACAGTAAGTTGTGGGTCTTCCTGCTAGCTACAGACTTTATCTCCTTGAGTACAGTAAGTTGTGGGTCTTTCTGTTAGCTATAGGGCGTCTGAACTTACCGAGCCGACCACAGAGCGACAGCGAAATAGAACGCTAAAACACTAAACAAGGTCTTTTATTAACTGATGGTTGGCCAGGTTTCTTCGCTTTGCCGTCTAAAGCTAATAGCTGTTGGCCTGTGACAGTACGATATTCATGAAACACGAGTGCCGCAGAAGTATGACTGCTTATGGTAGCCAAGCGTTATTCTTTTGGAAAGCAACAACATACATAATCACACATACAAATGGGCACATTCTCATTAAAGTGTAAGCATAATTGATCAATGACGAAATTTACAGCTGTAATAATGTACCGCTTGCTAAATACGTGAAGACTGGACCAGAAAGAAAAAAATAATTTAACACTGCAGCTTGAAAGAAAAAATTCTAGAGCCTCGGCAGTTACAGGCAGTAGTTCTGGGCCGATAAGCCTCGGCAGATACAGGCAGTAGTTCTGGGCCGATAAGCCTCGGCAGATACAGGCAGTAGTTCTGGGCCGATAAGCCTCGGCAGATACAGGCAGTAGTTCTGGGCCGATAAGCCTCGGCAGATACAGGCAGATTCTGGGCCGATAAGCCTCGGTAGATACAGGCAGTAGTTCTAGGCCGATAAGCCTCGGCAGATACAGGCAGTAGTTCTGGGCCGATAAGCCTCGGCAGATACAGGCAGTAGTTCTGGGCCGATAAGCCTCGGCAGATACAGGCAGTAGTTCTGGGCCGATAAGCCTCGGCAGATACAGGCAGTAGTTCTGGGCCGATAAGCCTCGGCAGATACAGGCAGTAGTTCTGGGCCGATAAGCCTCGGCAGATACAGGCAGTAGTTCTAGGCCGATAAGCCAAAAGAATATGACAGACATGCTGTTTATTTGGCTTTTTCCTGCCCCAACAGGCAATAGGAATGATTCATGCTGACAAAGTTTTGATGCTAAACTGGGAAAAACCAGCCCACATGTAGGTTGTCCAATGAAATCGTTCTAGGAATATGGTTTCTACATAAAGCGGGAACATAATTTCTTAGCGGTGCGCGATCCAATTCTAGTCCTGCTTTGCACCAAATTAAACTTGGTTAACCGCATATTTCACTAAACAAAACAAAACAAAAACAAAACAAAATAGAAAACACCCATTGGTTTATATTGCGAACTAAAAACGTGTCTTTTTGGCTGTAATAAGTAACACTCGTTTTAATAACAGTCGGCGTTTTGGGCTTTGCGGTGCCAACACGCTTCATAAATCCGAGATACCCGGTTCTATTCAAGCTTTGTGTTGACTTCGTCAATAGTGTCGACAGCTGACCGTTCAGGCGCAATGGCAAACTACTAAACGTAAAATTGCACAGTAAAACGGAACGGCAAAAATTAAACAAAAACAAAATGTTGGGGTTGGTTCTGCAACGTCCTGTAAAGGATAGACAACTAACATTTTTTGTCAATAACAACACTATAGATATCTTCATAGAGAGCATTATGAACATGTTTACATTTCTCAAATATTAACCAGTTGCTGAATGTTAACACAGTGCACGAGGAGCACCATCTTTTCTATTAAAAAATATCAGTGCACTGTTGCTCTAGTTTCTGAGCATGGAGATAAGACATTTGCATGCATAGCAAACGATAGCTTGTGACTCACCTGCGTCGGGTTCCCCATCAAATCTCTTGCGGGTTGTTTTTAAGACCAGGCAATTGATACAAACGCCTCCAGGACATAAAGACACTCTCTTATCATACTTTGGTTCATTCAATTTATTTTTATGTGATTATATTTTTGGGGTAACTTTAACTTAGAAATTTATCTGGCCAAAAATTTTGGCGGGATCAGTCACGTGCCGGTGAATGACGTCTGCTTAAATCAATACTGAATCACGGGGGCGCATTAGTTCCGACCTGCAATGATTTCAGTTGTGCAATTCTGCCCTCGGCCAATGGCTCGGATAAAAGGCAAAACATGACATGGTTGGCAATGGGCAACTGTTTGAAATTCCATCCATCACTTCTGCGATTCAGTTGCCAGAATATGCAGCACTGCGAGCTGACGCAGAGAAACAAATTGTGGAAACCTCAGTCTTGGGCACTATGTTTCAAACATATCATAACCGGCACCACAATAAAGAGTTCCCGTATATGTCTGTTAGTTCTGAGTTCCCTTATATGTCTGTTAGTTCTGAGTTCACGTATATGTCTGTTAGTTCTGAGTTCCCGTATATGTCTGTTAGTTCTGAGTTTCCGCATTTGTCTGTTAGTTCTGAGTTCACGTATATGTCTGTTAGTTCTGAGTTCCCGTATATGTCTGTTAGTTCTGAGTTTCCGTATATGTCTGTTAGTTCTGAGTTCCCGTATATGTCTGTTAGTTCTGAGTTCCCGTATATGTCTGTTAGTTCTGAGTTCACCTATATGTCTGTTAGTTTTGAGTTCACGTATATGTCTGATTAGTTCTAGAATTAGATTATCGTGTATATAAACTCCCGTATTTGTCTGTTAGTTCTGAGTTGTCGTATATCCCCTTAGTTCTGACTCCACGTATAAGCATGTCATATGAGCACGTATATATCCCCATCAATGAGCTACCGTATTGAAAAGTAAACGTGATCACACTAGAATTAGATGTCAGCATCTACTTTGTCCATGCTTATATGTCTATCCTAGTACAGTCTCCTCAATAAGCATCGCATATCAGCACCCAATCCCCATCAATATATGTCTCCTAGTACAGTCTCCCTCTAGTCCATGTCAGCACCCAATCTCCATCAAAATATGTCTCCTAGTACAGTCTCCCTCTAGTCCGTGCCAACACCCACATTATATCATTAATATGTCCTCTAGTCATATGGCCCACTACCTAACTGATATAACAACTACCAATATCAGATGCTTCATTCCGTCACATTATTTAGTGTGGTCCACACCGCAGGTTCAGAGTGCTGTATAGTATTGGCACATTGAAGGGGGGGGGGGCAGACAGACACACAGACAGACAGATAGACACACAGAGGGAGAAAAGTAATGATGGTACACACAAAAATTGCTATATTATTGACAGAGACCTGGGAAGAGACAAGACAGAGAAGTGCAAATGGTGGAAGAAAAACGCTTCACCTACTGACAGAAAGAGACAGAGGGGTGAGGGTGGGGTAGAGGTGGAGAGAGGGGAGAGAGAGAGAGAGAGAGAGAGAGAGAGAGAGAGAGAGAGAGAGAGAGAGAGAGAGAGAGAAAGGCCAAAGAATACATCGCTAGAAAAAGGGATGCCTAGACAGAGCGGGTAAGAGGCGAGGACAATAAGAGTGAAAAACTCATACCTTGAGAGAGAAAGAGAAGGAGAGAGAGAGAGAAAAAGAAGGAGAGAGAGGGGGGCAGTGTGAGAGAGAGAGAGAGAGAGAGAGAGAGAGAGAGAGAGAGAGAGAGAGAGAGAGAGAGAGAGAGCCCTAAAGAGACAGACAGTTAGTTGCCCATGAACCGCCCACTCCAAGAGCACTTTTCATAAAGCCCACCCGCCAGTCAGTCTGGCAGACGTGACCTAACTGGCCAGCAAATCCTCATCGATTGATCTCCTCACACCAGCTGGGCGCTGGTTTCACCGGAGATCGTACTGACGTAATGGTTAGTATTCTTCACACGATCCTGCCCTGTATCCACCAGTGGAGCATGGAGCCTCACCTAACTCACGCCAATTTGTCCTATCCTCTGCTATTGAATGCAGCTCAACCTATTTTCTTTCTTTCTTTTAAAATCACTCTTTATGGCTCCCTTGTCCATTTTTGGTGGCTGTCTTTATATCTAAGTCTGCATATCTCTTGAGAATCGCTTTATTTATACCCTGGGGACTTTGACGCCCGCCGGAATTAATTGCCAACACATATTTATTAAAACTTCCAGGGGATTCTACTGCCCTCACAGTTTTAACCCCTACACCCCAGTTATGGCCCCTAATGCTCCACAGGGGGTATTTATTGCCCCAGCTGACACCTGCGGTCATTCTGCTGAGCAACAACCGACCTGGCCGCATCGTGAACCAGCTAAGTTATTTTTTTTTTTTTTGTATCTATGAAGTATTGTTTATTTTGTGTGTGCTGATGAAGGCTTAATAACCGCAACGTTCACGTTTTGTTTGTATTTGTTATATTGTGAAGCTTGCTAATATACTTTTCGTTGGGGTTTATATCTTTTCTTGATACCTTTATTTCTATGCCCCTCTAGGTTCCAGTGCAAAGACATTATAAATAGTTATGTTATTCTCGGATTTTCTCAAATCTGTCCGATCCAATGCCAACCTCTTTTTCTAAAAATGTTGTTGTATTTGAATTTGTTTCGTTTTCTCCAACACTACTAAATTCTCTTTCTATAGATTGCATATATTTGAGTTGTTCTCCAGTTTGTGCTGCATACAGAAATACTGGTTTCACATAATTGAACATGTTCAGTTTAGACAAGTCAAGGAACCCTTTCCACACCTCAGGCGTACTGGGCACTTGTTGCGTGATATGGTAAATATCACGCCGACCGCCTTTGCTTCTAAATACTGCAACTGGTACTCATTTAACGCTATGTCGACCAGGGAGCCAAGACTCCGTATTTTTGTATTCATATTTTAGTAGCTCTCTGATTTTGCCATTATTTATCTACCCTACTAGCTTATCGGTAATACTGTCTAGGTTCAACGTCGACCAGTGCAGTGTTTTTAGTCCTCCAGTCAGTCACGCATTTATAAATTCGTGGACATTTTCTGAAAATGAAAGTCAACGGAACTGGCGAGCTAACTGATTAATGTAAGAGAACAGAGAGTTCTCAGTCCAGCAGGAATTAATGTAAGAGAACAGAGAGTTCTCAGCCAAGCAGGAATTAATGTAAGAGAACAGAGAGTTCTCAGTCCAGCAGGAATTAATGTAAGAGAACAGAGAGTTCTCAGTCCAGCAGGAATTAATGTAAGAGAACAGAGAGTTCTCAGTCCAGCAGGAATTAATGTAAGAGAACAGAGAGTTCTCAGCCAAGCAGGAATTAATGTAAGAGAACAGTGAGTTCTCAGTCCAGCAGGAATTAATGTATGAGAACAGAGAGTTCTCAGTCCAGCAGGAATTAATGTATGAGAACAGAGAGTTCTCAGTCCAGCAGGAATTATTGTAAGAGAACAGAGAGTTTTCAACCCAGCAGGAATTAATGTATGAGAACAGAGAGTTCTCAGTCCAGCAGGAATTAATATATGAGAACAAAGAGTTCTCAGCCCAGCAGGAATTAATGTATGAGAACAGAGAGTTCTGAACCCAGCAGGAATTAATGCATGAGAACAGAGAGTTCTCGCCCAGCAGGAATTAATGTATGAGAACAGAGAGTTCTCAGACCAGCAGGAATCAATGTATGAGAACAGAGAGTTCTCAGCCCAGCAGGAATCAATGTATGAGAACAGAGAGTTCTCAACCCAGCAGGAATTAATGAATGAGAACAGAGAGTTCTCAGACCAGCAGGAATTAATGTATGAGAACAGAGAGTTCTCAGCCCAGCAGGAATTAATGTATGAGAACAGAGAGTTCTCAGTCCAGCAGGAATTAATGTAAGAGAACAGAGAGTTCTCAGACCAGCAGGAATTAATGTAAGAGAACAGAGAGTTCTCAGACCAGCAGGAATTAATGTATGAGAACAGAGAGTTCTGAACCCAGCAGGAATTAATGTATGAGAACAGAGAGTTCTCAGCCCAGCAGAAATTAATGTATGAGAACAGAGAGTTCTCAGCCCAGCAGGAATGAATGTATGAGAACAAAGAGTTCTCAGTCCAGCAGGAATTAATGTAAGAGAACAGAGAGTTCTCAGTCCAGCAGAAATTAATGTATGAGAACAGAGAGTTCTCAGACCAGAAGGAATCAATGTATGAGAACAGAGAGTTCTCAGCCCAGCAGGAATCAATGTATGAGAACAGAGTTCTCAGCCCAGCAGGAATTAATGTATGAGAACAGAGAGTTCTCAGCCCAGCAGGAATTAATGTATGAGAACAGAGAGTTCTCAACCCAGCAGGAATTAATGTATGAGAACAGAGAGTTCTCAGTCCAGCAGGAATCAATGTTCAGCTCGCATTCATCTGAATATTTGCTAGTTTTTTGTTTTTTTTACCTGTTATTGTTACTGCTATTGCTGCTAGCACTGCTGCTGCTTCTACTACTACTACTTACTTTTTTTTTTAAACTGGTGCTAGTATAATAAGAAATTGTATTATTATTATTATTATTATTATTATTATTATTATTATTATTATTATTATTATTATTATTATTATTAGTACTAGTAGTTTTGTTTCGCAAATGTTTTCCTATTCCTATATTTTATATTCTGGTATAGTTCTGCACGTCAGTCCTTACTGTGGGAACTGACGTCCGAATTTCTTCAGCTTGTTACATTTCTCGCTGATAAAGGCTTATGTCGGAATAATCAACTGCTTCTATACGTATTGTTTCCTTCCTCCCTGTCTGGACGTCCAAATCATAGTTGTGACTAAAGTACGACCTGGTATGTGTGACGAACTAGCCTCCCTCAGGTCTACGCTCTCACCAGTGACAGAATCAGTTCAAATCCAAGGTCTGGCTAGACAAGGTTCCTGGCTAGACAAGGTTCTTGGCTAGACAAGGTTTCTGGCTAGACAAGGTTCCTGGCTAGACAAGGTTCCTGGCTAGACAAGGTTCCTGGCTAGACAAGGTTCCTGGCTAGACAAGGTTCCTGGCTAGACAAGGTTTCTGGCTAGACAAGGTTCCTGGCTAGACAAGGTTCCCGAGACAGAAATTTAATGATTACATTTCTACAGAGCCACATTCCGTGCATGCAATCGCGTGCGCACACGCTCACAGACACTAATGTGAGTGACCAAGATAAGCCTGTACAAGATAACAGAGAAAATACACAAGGTCACATTTCAGACATATCTCCGCTCGCTGCCAGCGGACAGTTAATACCGACACGGCTCAGTTGTCATGCTAATATCAGAGGTGACCACCTCTGAGCACCGTACGGCACTTGTTGACTGTCTGTGCCGGCAAACAGCGGCAAGACGACGCCAGGGCTGCCATACCGTCCTCCCGGCGATTTCATTAGTTAGCGTGACATGCAGACGGAGACGAATGGACACACGAGAGTCAACAATGTTGGCTCATCAACCTGAGTGCACACATTAGGAGGTTTTGACCGTCTTTAAGATATCAGGGGAGGCTTCACTGAGTACACGGAACTACTTCTTTTGCACATGATCCAGGAGAAGCGGCTGGTCGAACCGTAGGAGATCTAGGCATTCATTCGGGAGACATATGTTCGAATCTTCAAAATGAGTATGGATTCGTCCTGGTGCCGGGCGGCCCTTGATCTTCAGGCTCACAGACCCCTTCCCAATCCACCCCCTCCTTTCCTCAATACATACTGGCAGCAATGACAGTGTACATTGGCAAATTGGCGAGACTCAGAAGTCAGAAGTCAGTCACATTTCCGCCGGTCTGTGCATATGATAGAGAACAACTCTGTGAGTACAACCTGCTAAAGTGGATGATTAATCAACCTTGTCACCACTTCAGCGAGCTGATTATTAGAATAGGTGTTTACTAGAATTACTACTATTGTATATGTGATTACTATGACGAATACGCGCACTAGTGACAATGAAAGGTGTTTTGTGCTACCACTAAAACGTGTGATTCCTAGAGCGGAAGATTACCACAGAAGAGGCTCACTACAACGTGTGATTACTAGCGCGGGAGATTACCACAGAAGAGGTTCATTAGACCGCGTGATTACTAGAGCAGGAGATTACCACAGAAGAGGTTCATTACAATGTGTGATTACTAGAGCGGGAGGTTACCACAGAAGAGGTTCATTACAACGTGTGATTACTGGAGCAGGAGATTACCACAGAAGAGGTTCATTACAACGTGTGATTACCCAAGCGGGAGAGTACCACAGAAGAGGTTCATTAGAACGCGTGATTACTAGAGCAGGAGATTACCACAGAAGAGGTTCATTACAACGTGTGATTACTAGAGCGGCAGATTACCACAGAAGAGGTTGACTACAACGTGTGATACAAGAGCGGGAGATTACCACAGAAGAGGTTCACTACAACGTGTGATTACTGGAGCGGAGATTACCACAGAAGAGGTTCACTACAACGTGTGATTACTGGAGCGGAGATTACCACAGAAGAGGTTTACTACAACGTGTGATTACTAGAGCGGGAGAATGCCACAGAAGAGGTTGACTACAACGTGTGATTACTGGATCAGGAGATTACTATAATAGAGGTTCACTACAACGTGTGATTTAGAGCGAATAAATTAAATATCAGAAAGTGTATTGAAGAGGTTCACTACAACGTGTGATTACTACAGTAAGAAATTACTAGAACGTGAGATACACCGATTCAAAGAAGCTGTGCAACACGTCATTACGGTTCTCAGAATCGTCTCAGCCATATGCTTCATTATAATTTGCACAAACTAGTGCACACACACACACACACACACACACACAGACATACGTACACACATATACACACAAAGTAGGCTCTCACTTCTGGGTGTTTTTCGCGCGTCTAAATTCACTTGACTCCTTACAGAGGTGGCCAATATAGTAACCCGCCTGTTCATTGAGCTAACGAATTCAGGGAATCAAAGAACCGGCTTCTCTCGACCGGTCTCTCAGACGGGAATCAACGACTTCTCATCCGTTGTCTGTCTGCGAGCTGGCCCAATATAGTAGCAGTCTTGTCTCTTGAAACAAGTCGATATTGTCGAGTGCAGCGATATTCTCTCTCTCTCTATCTCTTTTTCTCTCTCTTTCTCTCTCTCTCTCATTCTCTGTTTTTTTTCTCTCTCTCTCTTTCTCTCTATTTCTTTCTATCTTTCTCTCTCTCTCTCTTATTCTCTATCTTTATTTCTCTCTCTTTCTCTCCCTTTCTCTCTCTCTCTCTCTCTCTCTCTCTCTCTCTCTCTCTTTCTCTCTCTCTTTCTTTCGCTCTCTGGGTTAGCTAGTTTCATACTAACAATTATTATTCTATAAAAATGTAATGTCTGAGAAGGGCTGTAGATAAGAGATAAGATCAGGAATGAGATCATAAGAGAACAAGTCGGCACAGAACAAATTCTGGATAACATACAAAGACAGCAAGTGAAATGGTTTGCCCACTTAGAGAGAATGCCTTGTGACACCATACCATACAAAGCATACATGGAAAGAGAAGAAGGACGTAGAGCACGGGGTAGACCAAGAACAAGATGGAAGGATAACATCAGAGAAACTCTACTACAGCACGATGTGCCTATGGTCGAGGCGGCCAGAAGAGCTAGAAACAGAACCTTATATCTCCCTCGACACCCACAGCGGTAAAAGAGGAAGTGAAGAAGAAGAAGAAGAAGAAGAAGAAGAAGAAGAAGAAGAAGAAGAAGAAGAAGAAGAAGATAAAAAATGTAGGTTCCAGTTAAGCAGTTCCAGTGTTTGTAATTAATATTTATATTATGCTACCTATCATATTTAAAACGTTATTAGATTATATTTATTTTCTTTACTTTGAACAAAAGTCTGGTCACATGGGTACAATTAAGGCATACATTGTAAGCCATGTGTGACAGATAATGGCACAACAGCACAATGATGATGATGATGAGCATGACGATAAATAGAAAGACCTTCCAATATTAGAGAGCACAACTGGGGAAAGACAAACAAAGAGAACGCCAAATACAAACAATATGTGATTGATTGATGTACGTTCAACCACACCAGGAAATGATTGACTGAAGTTCAACCACACCAGGAAATGATTGATTGATTGACGTTCAACTGACCAGGAAATGATTGACTGAAGTTCAACCACGTCAGGAAATGATTGATTGATCGACGTTCAACTGACCAGGAAATGATTGACTGAAGTTCAACCACACCAGGAAATGATTGATTGATCGACGTTCAACTGACCAGGAAATGATTGACTGAAGTTCAACCACACCAGGAAATGATTGATTGATCGACGTTCAACTGACCAGGAAATGATTGACTGAAGTTCAACCACACCAGGAAATGATTGATTGATCGACGTTCAACTGACCAGGAAATGATTGATTGATGGACGTTCAACCACACCAGGAAATGATTGATTGATGGACGTTCAACCACACCAGGAAATGATTGACTGAAGTTCAACCACACCAGGAAATTATTGATTGATTGACGTTCAACTGACCAGGAAATGACTGATTGATTAACGTTCAACCACACCAGGAAATGATTGATTGATCGACGTTCAACTGACCAGGAAATGATTGATTGATGGACGTTCAACCACACCAGGAAATGATTGATTGATGGACGTTCAACCACACCAGGAAATGATTGATTGATCGACGTTCAACTGACCAGGAAATTATTGATTGATTAACGTTCAACCACACCAGGAAATGATTGATTGATTAACGTTCAACCACACCAGTAAATTATTGACTGTTTGTGCGATTTTCTGACAAAAAATCACGCTTGGTGTCGAAGGCAACGTTGTGTGCAAATGTGAAAGCAATCGGTTCAGTAGTTTCCGAGTTTAGGGATTACAACATAGGAAAATTAAGATTTTTTAATTATATATATATATATATATATGTGTGTGTGTGTGTGTTTGTATGTATGTACGTATATATATATATATATATATATAGCATATGTTTAATGATTGTATACTTTTTGAAACTCATTATTTGCGCACTACACTGTGTTATATTTGTGCGCTTCTAGCGATATGTAACCGTTGATATCTTCTTCTTCTTCTTCTTCTTCTTTTACCGCTGTGGGTGTCGAGGGAGATATAAGGTTCTGTTTCTAGCTCTTCTGGCTGCCTCGACCATAGGCACATCGTGCTGTTGTAGAGTTTCTCTGATGTTATCCTTCCATATTGTTCTTGGTCTACCCCGTGCTCTACGTCGTCCTTCTCTTTCCATGTATGCTTTGTATGGTATGGTGTCACACCGTTGATATCACTGGTAACTATTCCTAGCTCTAATATTGTAAACCATTGAAGAAAGAGTGTGTTTGAGCATGTGTTCCTTAACCGTGGCAGGTATTCCAATGTTGTTGTTCAACAATTTATTAGGTCATCTCCTGATACTTAAAACCGTATCCTAAAACTGTGAGCAATTTAACCAGAGGAAATCGATTGTGAGTAGAGCAGTATTTTCGATAGCATTACTCAAAATAAGACAGACTATAGCAGTATGCGATTCATTACCTCCACAGACGGTGATTAGGAAAATAGGAACGGCAATATTTTCAAAAAATACGTTTATTAAAAATAGACCATGTACCTATTTATGTGAACTGTGTAAATATGGCCAGGAGACAGCAACCGGTACACGTTTGGCAGCCATTATACTACACCGAATCAGCGTTATCCATCTGGTAATTAATATTTTCTTATCAACATCGGGCAAAACTAGTATCCTCCCACAGAAATATTATCATAGGACTACTTATCTCCAGAAATCTGTTATCTCATTTACAAGTCATAATTAGTTTTTTACCTTCAAAGAAAACGCTAACCGCACTCAGATATCCAACCCCTGCTTATCTTTGATGGAAGAAGCCAAAAAAAAAAGGGGGGGGGGGGGGGGGGGGGAGAGAGGGGGGGAGGGTGCAATGGAAAAGGTAGTTTTTAGCTTTATTCGACATAAAACCTGGCAATATACCTGGGCCAGTTTGGATATCGGATGATGGTAGTTTCCAGCACATAAAATCTAAACTGAACACAGTTAACAGTTACACATTTCGTGGAAACAGTTACACATTTCGTGGAAACACTTTCACATTTCGTGGAAACAGTTACACATTTCATGGAAACAGTTTCACATTTCGTGGAAACAGTTACACATTTCATGGAAACAGTTACATCTTTCGTGGAAACAGATGAATACAAGGATAATAACTACGAAGTTTGGCTGTCTAAAATGAGATTGATCACGTCGTTACATCAGGGAATAGAGAGAGGATTTAGATGGACATTTATTTGTATGGTCTGTAGGATTTCAATGTGTCAACATTGCTGGCTCAGAGATACAGATGCCAGAAACAGATGGGCAGATATCATACAGATGTATCAGCAGTGATAATGGCATGTTCAAGCTTTAATGAAGGCTTTCTCAATGACAAAAACAAAACGAGGCAATAATATATTGGTGATAAATCAGTCCTATTAAAGATTAGGTCATGCAAAAAAGACAAGTGCTTGATAAATCAGCGATGAGGATTTACTCAACCAATAATTAATGGAAATAAAAAAAAGGCATGAACATAATTTCAAGCAATAATAAATGGGTCATAAATAAGTGATAAGCATAAACATGTGTTCAATAATACTGAAGTATAGGTAAATAAATAGTGATAACAAATTCAACAGTGAAGTTGTGACAATCAATGATGTCAATAAATGTAAGCAATATGGAAGCGACGAGAGTAAGTTTAAACAATAATGAATGGTTGATAAATCTGTGACGAGAATAAGTTCAAGCAATCATGAATGGTTAATACATCAGTGACATCGATAAGTGCAACCAACAGTGAAGGGCTGTTGAAACGTTGTGTCAGAGACTGTTTCCCTCTGGTCTTGCATCCCGAATAACCGATATAAAGTGACTGAAAGAGCGACTACTCAGATGCGCATCTGGTCGGTACAAATATCATATAACTTGTTCATCCTCACAGCTCAGTTCTATCGAGGCAGCCTCCTGCTAGAAGTGGCGGGCTATGAACAGTGGGCTGCATTAATGGAGATAAGATCAAACAGACGGACACGCTTGCGATGTAAGCTAACTCAACGCAAAATATGACAAAGAAGTTCAAAACAGGAAAAAGAGAAAAAGCGAACGTGCCGACCAAAGTCTTTATCAACGATCAGCGAATGCTTAACTAGAAAGACACAATGTAGTTGACGTGTCAAAAGCGATCCACTAATCTCAGACAGGAGCTCATTCACGAACGACACTGACAATCATCAGGCTGGACACATCTGATAATAAACTCACCCTATCTAATGGCAGACGCCGACAACCAACAGGACATTCGCGCGCCAGTCAGCAACAATTCCCTACTTGTGTCAGATATTCTACTGACCAGACACAAGTGACATTTTAATCAGAGATACATCATCTATTTTGTGTATCTTTTCCCCTACATGTGGCACTAGATTTAAGTAATCTGCTGATGAAGCTCTCAAGCTGCAACATTCAACTATCTGTGTGTATGTGTGTGTGATACCGTACAGCTGACTGGTTCTACTTTCTGTCTGGTTTGGGCTCTTTTCGTGATGGCGATGACGATGTGATTTCCACAACCATTTCTTAAACTCATCAGATCTTATTTGTGAGCAAGACCACAGGAGGCAGAAGCTGTGCCCCGCTTAGGATAGCAGCTACTGAAACATCCCAGACCAACTTTAGGGAGACCACAGGAAGCAGAAGCTGTGCCCCGCTTAGGATAGCAGCTACTGAAACATCCCATACCAACTCTAGGGAGACCATAGAAGCTGTGCTCCGACTAGGATAGCAGCTACTGAAACATCCAATACCAACTCTAGGGAGTCCATAGAAGCTGTGCTCCGACTAGGATAGCAGCTACTGAAACATCCAATACCAACTCGAGGCAGACCACAGGAGATAGTAGCTGTGCTCCGACTAGGATAGCAGCTACTGAAACATCCAATACCAACTCGAGGGAGACCACAGGAGATAGTAGCTGTGCTCCGACTAGGATAGCAGCTACTGAAACATCCAATACCAACTCTATGAAGACCACAGAAGATAGAAGCTGTGCTCCGACTATGATAGCAGCTACTGAAACATCCAATACCAACTCGAGGGAGACCACAGGAGATAGAAGCTGTGCTCCGACTAGGATAGCAGCTACTGAAACATCCACCAACTCTAGGAAGACCACAGGAGATAGAAGCTGTGCTCCGACCAGCCTAGCAGCTACTGAAACATCCAATAGCAACTCTAGGAAGACCACAGGAGATAGAAGCTGCGCTCTGACCAGGATAGCAGTTACTCAAATATCCAGTTAACTCCACGATGGACGAACGTTGCATGATGTTCGGATTAAAAAAAACAACAGGAATCCTTGCTCATGCAGGGTGGTAGTGGTTAACTGAAAAGTCCCTGGAAAGGGCATTCCTTGAGTTGTCTATAAGCTTTACCTGAGTGTTTCCCCCTAGTTATTGCTCTGTCCTCTCCGGGATACTACATGAGTTTTTGACACCCTACGCCCCAAAGAGCCGCATCCCGTATGTTAGTGGAACAGGGCAAATCCAATGTACTCAGATTCGCAATTTGAGAAATTCAAAGTAAGTGATTGTTTATGACTGTACTGTGTGTGTACTGCCCTGTTTCAGTTTGTTTTTAATATGTGTGTGTGTGTGCGCGCGCGCGTGTCTGTGTGTGTTTTTTAAAACTATACTCTGCTGTACTCTACTGTACACTACTGCATTCTTTTGTACCCTAATGATATCTCCCCGCCGTACCCTGTTGTAACCTACTGTACTCGCCTGCACGTACGCTGCTGTACCACACTTTACGCTGCTGTTGGGGTGGGGGAGGGCGGGGTTGGTGAGTAAGGCTCATAGATTCGGTAGAAGAAATGAACTTGAAGACAAATAATCAACCTACAAAAACTGAAATCGTGTCAGCTACGAAACTATCCGGATATCAAACTAAACTGGTCGGGCTGAAAGCGCCTATACAAAGCCTAGCTAGCGTACGGTGCTGGAGCGAGTCGCAGACACTACACTGCAACAACTACAGATCTGTTCTGGTTACCAGATTACAGATCTGTTGTGGGCAGGCTACCTTTTCTACAAGAACGAAAGTTTAACGGCCATTAAATCTGGATAACAAGGGGGCTAACTCTGAAAATAGATCTCGTAAATCTTTAGAGATGAGTTATGGCACTTGAGTAATAAACACGTGATAATCAGAATGATAAATCCTAGGTGGTGGGATGTGTGGCAGACCGGTGTGGGAGACCGGTGTGGGAGACCGGTGTGGGAAAACGTGTGGGGTTGGTTGTGGGGTGATAAAGCGATATTTTACTGCAGGTACACAACAAATCGAGGAGCGGCCGGCTGAACGGTTAGCACGATGGGCGTTCATGCGGGTTCGAATCCTCGGTAAGGCTGGGGATCTTTTCTGTCGGTGGTAAAAAAAAAACCTGCACAGTCTTGGCGACAGCACTAGCCTTGCGGCCTTAAATCCTCAGACTCAAAGACCCACCTGCCTACACCGCGGAAGTGTTACTATAAAGGCAATAATTGGCAGTTTGACACAACAACAAAATGTTTTAGCCCAAACAGACCGTTACCACCAACCCTCACTGGTTTGAGAAAATATCCTGGGAGGCAAAGCGGAATACAAAGTATGGGCTCAGCACCATATGACCGAAGCGCCAATGGATGGGAAGGGTCATGTGGTCTAATGCTTTACCTTGGATCGCAGAAGCTGACTTCTGGTGGCGATGATGTGGTTGTATTGATGATGACGATGATAATGATAATGTGATTGTGTCGGAGGTGGTGACTGTGGTGATGATAACAATGATAATGGTGACTGTGGTGATGATAACAATGATAATGGTGGTTGTGGTGATGATAACAATAATAATGGTGGTTGTGGTGATGATAACAATGATAATGGTGATTGTGGTGATGATCAAAAGGTTGACCCGATGGTAAAAATGAGGTTACAATAAAAGTATGAGGATGAGGACACGAACCCAGAGATGGAGTAAGAAGACGAGTAACAAAAAAAAAAAAAAAGTGATGTTGAAAAAGAAGACTGCTGTTTATATCGTAAACTTGTGGGAGGAGACAACAGTCAAGGAATGGTCTGGCTCCAGACAGCCCAACAGAAGGGTAACCACACAATGTAGAATCATTTATAACCTTGACTCGTAAATGTATGCATTTCAATTATAATAATATATCTAATGCCTAATGGCTAAAATGATACTTTTTGATGCATGGGGCTTTTTCAGTAGCTAGACACAAATTATGCCCATGGTGCCACATTTGTGGATGTAGGTAGAAGACACATCTGAATAATGGAGACACATTTTACTGCAGTGTGAAGATGGTCGTGAGTCAGCGAGGTGCAGTAAACTTGGCGGTGGCAGGTTCAAATCTAATGTGTCATGTTTTGTCAGCTAGCGAGTGTGTCCAGGAGGCTTGATTTCTTCCCTTCGGTTCTATGAATGCCTAATGTGTTGAACTATCAAATTATTTCAGTGATTCCAAGGCTTCCTCAACAGTGTCAATTTCCGCGAGATATACAATTGTTTAGATTGATACAAGAAGACACCACTAGCAACATTTGATATGGGACGCCGGGCAATTAGTGACCGGGGAAGGGGGTGAGGGGGACTGAAAGGAGAGAGAGAGAGAGAGAGAGAGACAGAGAGAGTGAGAGAGATCCTACACACGTTTCTAGCTACTGTTAGTAGATTCGGATTCCGCCGCTAAGAGATGGTAAGAAGTGTTGAGAACTGAATAACTCGCTCTATCTCTCTCTCTCTCTCTCTCTCTCTCTCTCTCTCTCTCTCTCTCTCTCTCTCTCTCCTCTGCCCCCCCTACCCCCTCCACCTGCCACAATAAAGCAGGACACATCAGCCCTACGATGATCAACGTGGTATTGCTGGAAAACCTGGTGCAGCTTGTCGTCAGGTCAGGAAACATTGGACACCCAGTCTTCGGCAAAATTTTCACCCATCTCATAGGGATGGGTCGACCCCAAAGCATTATTGTCATCTCATGTCAGACGGATGGGTCGACCCCAGGGCATTACTGATACTGGAATTTAGTCCGACTTCTGGGTAGAGAACGCACAGTTGCGGGTGAGTGCAAGGACCATTAGAGCCTCACCGAAGACTTCTAACCATGACCAGGTTTCCACCTAGTCAGTATCCGCCACTTCCCCATCTGCTGAGCCAGTCAGAACCCGTACGAGTATCCGCCACTTCCCTATCTGCTGAGCCAGTCAGAACCCGTACGAGTGTCCGCCACTTCCCCATCTGCTGAGCCAGTCAGAACCCGTACGAGTGTCACAGTAAAGCATACATCTGGTCTCCGTATTACGGAAATAAGAAACAGAAAAAAATTCCAGTATGGTCAATAAAGGCGCCAAGATCAACAGAGGCTAGTAAACACACAAGACATACAGGTGTATCCGACCTACCTGCGTGTACACGGGACAGGTGTAGTTGTGGTACCATTGGTCCCTTCTCACCTGGTACAAAGACCACCTGTCCATACTTGATGACACAGATCTCAAACAGGCCTCCTGGCTGTTGCTTTCAGACGTTGTCAGGTAGTCAACGAAAAATTGCAACTAAAACAGTTCTCTAAGCAAGAAGCATTCCATAGCAAAGATCAGAATCTACATTCATCAGACTTATTTAGTCTGTTTCAGTCGTCAGCCTGAGACTGTCAGACTGATAGATCTGAGTACACAGCTGAGGTAGAAATAGCCAGATTATATAATCTACACAACATAATTAGAAAAGGCATAAAAGGTGAACTACTTCTAACATGGAGAAAATCAACAGAACTGTGTTGGGCTTTAACCTTTAGTCTAGTCTAGTGACAGACTGCTGTTCACCTTATAGTCTAGTCTCTCCACAGTGTGACAGTCTGTTTTGTCTACCTCCTAGCCTAGTCTTTCCACACTGTGACAGTCCGTTGTCTACATTCTGTTCCAGTCTCTCCACACTGTGACAATCTGTTGTCTACCTTATAGTCCAGTCTCTCCCCACTGTGACAGTCCTTTGTCTACCTTACAGTCCAGTCTCTCCACACTGTGACAGTCCGTTGTCTACCTTATAGTCCAGTTTCTCAACACTGTGACAGTCCGTTGTCTACCTTATAGTCCAGTCTCTCCAAATTGTGACAATCAGTTGTCTCCCTCATAGTCCAGTCTCTCTACACTGTGACAGTCTGTTGTCTCCCTCATAGCCCAGTCTCTCCACACTGTGACAGTCTGTTGTCTCCCTTATACTCCAGTCTCTATACACTGTGAGAGTCTGTTGTCTACCTTATAGTACAGTCTCTCCACACTGTGACAGTCCGTTTTCTACCTTATAGTACAGTCTCTCCACACTGTGACAGTCAGTTCTCTACCTTATAGTCCAGTCTCTCCACACTGTGGCAATCTGTTGCTCCCGCATAGTCCAGTCTCTCCACACTGTGACAGTCTGTTGCTCCCTCATAGTCCAGTCTCTCCACACTGTGAGAGTCTGTTGTCTACCTTATTTTCCAGTCTCTCCACACTGTGAGAGTCTGTTGTCTACCTTATTTTCCAGTCTCTCCACACTGTGACAATCTGTTGTCTACCTTATAGTCCAGTCTCTCCACACTGTGACAGTCCGTTGTCTACCTTATAGTCCAGTCTCTCCACACTGTGACAGTCCGTTGTCTACCTTATAGTCCAGTCTCTCCACACTGTGACAGTCTGTTGTCTCCCTTATAGTCCAGTCTCTCCACACTGTGAGAGTCTGTTGTCTACCTTATTTTCCAGTCTCTCCACACTGTGAGAGTCTGTTGTCTACCTTATTTTCCAGTCTCTCCACACTGTGACAATCTGTTCTCTACCTTATAGTCCAGTCTCTCCACACTGTGAGAGTCTGTTGTCTACCTTATTTTCCAGTCTTTCCACACTGTGACAATCTGTTGTCTACCTTATAGTCCAGTCTCTCCACACTGTGACAATCTGTTGTCTACCTTATAGTCCAGTCTCTCCACACTGTGACAGTCCGTTGTCTACCTTACAGTCCAGTCTCTCCACACTGTGACAGTCTGATGTCTACCTTATTTTTTAATCTCTCCACACTGTGACAGTCTGATGTCTACCTTATAGTCCAGTCTCTCCACTCTGTGACAGTCTGATGTCTACCTTATAGTCCAGTCTCTCCACACTGTGACAGTCTGATGTCTACCTTATAGTCCAGTCTCTCCACACTGTGACAGTCTGATGTCTACCTTATAGTCCAGTCTCTCCACACTGTGACATTCCGATGTCTACCTTATAGTCCAGTCTCTCCACACTGTGACAGTTTGTTGTCTACCTTATAGTCCAGTCTCTCCACACTACGACCTGATGATAATGATAAAGATAATGGTGACGATAATGATGACGATAATGATTACGATGATGATGGTAATAATGATGATGATAGAGATGATGATGATAGAGATGATGATAGAGATGATGATGATGATAGAGATGATGATGATAGAGATGATGATGATATAGATGATGATATAGATGATGATGATGGAGATGATGAGGATGATGATGATGATGATAAAGATGATGATGATGGAGATGATTAGATATTGATGACGATGACTACGTCTACGAAGACTTGATTGCGCTCAAGTCTGAAAACGAAATGTCAGTCTCCATGGTTGTGTTGGTTTGTTCGTCAATAATTTAGTCGCACACAGATATCTTCGTAAATACTGCAGTCTCCTTCAACATATAACACAAGGAGAACCTTAACACAGTGCACTAACTCACTAGCACCGGCAACGATCTAAATGTGCGAAATCCTGAATCCACAATGGGTACTGATGATAAATCCGGAAAATCCTGCCACAAATTAAACCTCTAATTCATCGTTACCACCAATAATAACAATTCGAGAGTTTACCTAATACATCTGACGAAAATCAGAAAAACAAGAGAAAACAAATTTTAAAAATGATAACACACAATTTACTATCTACACAGTCTCCCACGCCAGAAGGAACTTGTTGATATTCATGTGAACTTTGAAAACTAGTCAAGCGTATCCGAAAATAAACACTAGAGATTTGAAGAAACCGGGCAGAGTAAAGCAGTGCGTGCTGGTGGGAGCAGAAGTGGGGAAACCTGTTGCTAGAGTGAGTGCAGCCCGAGAGACTGGCTCACGTGTAGCGGCTGTGATTTCAACAGAAAAAAACACATGACATGGTGAAGCCAGCTGTACTCAACTACCTGGGTTGAACAGGCGTTTCCACACCTTGGTTGTGGAATCTCCTACCTGCACGTCTGCCTAACTACCACTCGAAGAGTTGACAACCTGGCAACAGCAGCCAGGAATGTCAATGTTTCCAAATATTAACGAGATTCTCGGGTCGGTCTGGAAGGTGGGGGAAATTCCCTATTCTCTTGAACTAGCAGTCTGTAGAGCCGTGTGCTAGCCGCGTTTAGACAGCACTAAGATATATAGCGCTGTAGTTATATGAGAGTTTGCAAATCGGAACAGACAAGGCTTGCTAGTATCAGTTGTTGTACACAAGTGTGACTCATACAATATTACTTACACAAATAGATAAGACGAGCTGTACAGAAATGAATGAACTAAAACACAAATTGTGACTGACAAGCTGAAAGAAGGAAAGGGGGAGGGGGCCGCATAGATACAACTGAATGTTTCGACCAAAGTCTTTATCAAGGAAAACACAAATCAAGAACAATGCCAACCCACAGCCGCAGACAGCATAATGCTCATACCGTGCACACAAGTCAGCCAGTTATGTCATAAAGTGACACAAACAAGTCAGCCAGTTATGTCATAAAGTGACACAAACAAGTCAGCCAGTTATGTCATAAAGTGACACAAACAAGTCAGCCAGTTATGTCATAAAGTGACACAAACAAGTCAGCTACCGCATCTATTCTCCTACAGGTCAACAATACAGGAACAGATGCTGCATCTCCCATGACACTTATTGTTGCCCTCTGCTGCTCATTGCTATTTATCAGAATTTCAGGGGTTCATATTGTTACCTGTTCACCGCTTCCTGCAGGTCGTATAGCTCCGTCTCTGTAATACTGTCCTCAGTATATACAGGATTCTTGATTATTTTGTCCCTGGCGTTTAGCTTAGGAACTTTCCCAATGTTTTTTAAAATAAATTGTCATGAAAATGTGATGAAACAAATTTATTTTTAAAGACAACACTCTTTCTCCCTGCCTAATCCTACTGTTAAATATATATATATATGAGCGCATTTGCCTGTGTGTGCTCCCCTTGTCATGTGTGTCCACTGCTGGATGTCCGAATGTCCAAATAATTCAGACTACATGGGTTTATTTATTGTCTGGCTATGATGATCTCACAGGTCATCAGGTGTTCGCAGGCACAGTCCTTCATATATTAATTAACCTATTTCCAATCATTCTGACCTCATGTTTGAAAAAAGCCGCCATGTTTTCTGCCCGGACTTCCTGTAGTTAGCCAGGGAAGAGATTCCAGCTGCAAGAACTCGCGTAAGGCCAAGGCGGGTTTATCACATTCAGGTTGTAACAGGAAAAATGAGACATCGCTAGCTGCAGAAATCTGGCAGCATGTCGGCATAAAAGTTATCAGACAATGATTTAGCGCCGGATAAGAGTTTATCGGTCAATTCTGGGTGGAAATGTGTCTAACCCTTCTTACTTAAGCTTGATTGTGCCAGACTCACAAATAGCCGTGTTTTAAAGTCACCGTCAATTATTATTTGGTGCACTATTCCATCTCTAGTAGATATCTACAGCAGACTAGTCAATCCTTATAAAGTGTTGATAAAGACATCTCTGAAAGTGATGGTGCAATCCTGCGTGACGGCCAGACACCCTTTCTAGAAGTGTTCAAGCAAAAACTGGGGACCGAGAGATGGGTAGTTTGTTGAGGATCTGTGCAACTGTCTTGAAGATATTCCACATTAACTTCATCATAATGCCAACTAATCATAAAAACAAGATGTTTGTCTCAGACAGGGAAAGAAAGAAGTTGCATAAACACACCTCCAGTGGAAGTGGAGTCAATTGCTTAAAATGCCAATCCTCATGCAAATCTGTGAGAGTTCTGTTGACTATTACACAATCTCTCACGCAGGTAACTGTTTGATCTACTGCATTCATCTCGTCTCGATATGACACTGTTTACATTTATACAGCGTGAACGTGTTAACTGTTTGTTTCTGGTTGATGTGAATAATACAGAGAAGCAATGAATTAATGAGGATTACACTGAACAAGGACATTAACTCTTTCGTACCTGTCTGTAATTTAACACGTTCCACCACGAGACGCAAAAGATGACAGCGACTGCTGTTTGAGAACTAAGAGAATTAAACAATAACTATCAGATGCTGCAACTAAATAAACACTTCAAATAAAATGAGTTAATAAACAAGTGCAACAGAAGAGTCAGGAAATTAGTGTCAACCCCCCCCCCCCCCCCCCCGCGCCTGGGGTGCGGAGACACTGTTTTGGTCAGGACTCTTCTACTATGGTACACAGAAGTAGCTTACCATCCGGTTTTGTCTGTCTACATCTGGTCATGTTGTCACATATCACTCCTGTCACGTGCCTGATGTAAGGATTTCTCCTTCAGAACCAGCAGCACTCAGAAATAATTATGTTGAGTCGTTTGGCTCGTATTCGTCTAAGGGATTCCCCGTGGCCAATATACGCTCAACTTATTTCTGGAGTAGGGCAACTCAAGTATTGGCACTATAAAATATATCAGTATATGAATACAATATTCCTAGGCACACTTGGCTGGACACCCCCACTACTTACTAAAGAAAGCCCCCAGGTTATGATAAGTCATTATCATAACCATGTTAACACGTATAGTTAAGATTCATACACATACAAATGCTAAACACTTAAAAAGGTGAAATAGAGAAACCTAAGTCAGCCTTGAAAATGAATGCATGTAATCATTACAACATATACAAATAGAAAATAATGAAGTAGGTGCCAGATCACAACTACTGGATTCCAGAATACACTGTCCAGATTGCAAGAACTCCTAAACAGCCAGAATGATCTAGAGATGACACAACTTCATCCTCGGGAAACATAGGAGCTGTGAGGAATATTGCAAATAAGGCATCAAACTGTCAGCTATCTTCTTTCCGTCTATGATGCCTCCCTCAGCTCCTGATGATTCGACTGTCTTTAGTGACTCTGCCTCAACTGGATCAGCTGGTGGAGGAGTACCTCACCATAAAGGACACAGCACACAGCAAATAGCTCCCACTAGACATTAGCATCACTGTCCATGAACTATACACATGTTCTGGCACTGTAGGAAGTTTGGGGTATATGGCACCTCAAACTGACATCACTCTCCACACTTGGTAGTTGGGTGATAAGTGTTAGGTACTGGATAATTGATGGATGGGTTATGGTTGGAGGGTGTTGGTTGGACTGTGAATCTTCTGCCAGCTCTTCACAAAGGGTTCATCCCAAGCATATGAAAAGTCCTAGACATTACAGATCGCCTTATTAAAGTGAAATTTTCTGGCGTCGATACATACATCTGAACTCTTGGGAGCCGGCAAACAGAATGGCGCAAATTACGCACTTCAGGCGTTGGTAAAAAGGAGTTCCTAGTATACATGGGCAAGGAGTAAATCGGTTTCCACGAAACCTCAAAAAACTCCTCTAATATTTATCCAATCGATGTACATTTAAAAGTGGAGTTAAGTCAAAGCAACTAGAAAATGTAGACATAATAATTTTGTCCGATAAAGGCATATATCGATATAAGGGACTATATATCTCTTCCTGGACGAGTCCAAGTTTGAATTTTGTGCCGATTACAGGTAGGTCAAGTTACCAGTCTTACGGACTGATGTGTAATGGCTTATCATTCCACGACACATGTCTGTCTGTGTGCCTTATATTTGTGCTATCTCTGTCCTCTGCTACAAAAGAAGCCAGGGATACCCTAGAGCCATGTTTAGTCTTTTATCTATGACCGTCTCTATGACAGCTTTTTATCTACGACTGTCTCTATGGAAGCTTGTATCTACGACTGTCTCTGTGGAAGCTTGTATCTAAGACTGTCTCAATGGAATCTTGTATCTACGACTGTCTCTATGGAAGCTTGTATCTACGACTGTCTCTATGAAAGCTTGTATTTACGACAGTCTCTATGAAAGCTTGTATCTACGACTGTCTCTATGGAAGCTTGTATCTACGACTGTCTCTATGAAAGCTTGTATTTACGACAGTCTCTATGGAAGCTTGTATCTACGACTGTCTCTATGGAAGCTTGTATCTACGACTGTCTCTATGGAAGCTGGTATCTACGACTGTCTCTATGGAAGCTTGTATCTACGACTGTCTCTATGGAAGCTTGTATCTACGACTGTCTCTATGGAAGATTGAATCTACGACTGTCTCTATGGAAGCTTGTATCTACGACTGTTTTTATGGAAGCTTGAATCTACAACTGTTTCTATGGAAGCTTGAATCTACAACTGTCTCTATGGAAGCTTGAATCTACAACTGTCTCTATGGAAGCTTGGATCTACAACTGTCTCTGTGGAAGCTTGTATCTACAACTGTCTCTGTGGAAGCTTGTATCTACAACTGTCTCTATGGAAGCTTGGATCTACAACTGTCTCTGTGGAAGCTTGTATCTACAACTGTCTCTGTGGAAGCTTGTATCTACAACTGTCTCTATGGAAGCTTGAATCTACAACTGTCTCTATGGAAGCTTGGATCTACAACTGTCTCTGTGGAAGCTTGTATCTACAACTGTCTCTGTGGAAGCTTGTATCTACGACTGTCTCTATGGAAGCTTGAATCTACAACTGTCTCTATGGAAGCTTGGATCTACAACTGTCTCTATGGAAGCTTGAATCTACAACTGTCTCTATGGAAGCTTGTATCTACGACTGTCTCTATGGAAGCTTGAATCTACAACTGTCTCTATGGAAGCTTGGATCTACAACTGTCTCTATGGAAGCTTGGATCTACAACTGTCTCTATGGAAGCTTGGATCTACAACTGTGTCTGTGGAAGATTGTATCTACAACTGTCTCTGTGGAAGCTTGTATCTACAACTGTCTCTATGGAAGCTTGAATCTACAACTGTCTCTATGGAAGCTTGGATCTACAACTGTCTCTGTGGAAGCTTGTATCTACAACTGTCTCTATGGAAGCTTGTATCTACGACTGTCTCTATGGAAGCTTGAATCTACAACTGTCTCTATGGAAGCTTGGATCTACAACTGTCTCTATGGAAGCTTGAATCTACAACTGTCTCTATGGAAGCTTGTATCTACGACTGTCTCTATGGAAGCTTGAATCTACAACTGTCTCTATGGAAGCTTGGATCTACAACTGTCTCTATGGAAGCTTGGATCTACAACTGTCTCTATGGAAGCTTGAATCTACAACTGTCTCTATGGAAGCTTGTATCTACGATTGTCTCTATGGAAGCTTGAATCTACAACTGTCTCTATGGAAGCTTGGATCTACAACTTTCTCTATGGAAGCTTGGATCTACAACTGTCTCTATGGAATCTTGGATCTACAACTGTCTCTATGGAAGCTTGAATCTACAACTGTCTCTATGGAAGCTTGTATCTACGATTGTCTCTATGGAAGCTTGAATCTACAACTGTCTCTATGGAAGCTTGGATCTACAACTTTCTCTATGGAAGCTTGGATCTACAACTGTCTCTATGGAAGCTTGAATCTACAACTGTCTCTATGGAAGCTTGTATCTACGACTGTCTCTATGGAAGCTTGTCTCTACAACTGTCTCTATGGAAGCTTGTATCTAAGACTGTCTCTATGGAAGCTTGTTATTCCTTGCTGTCTCTGATCTCAGTTTCTGGCTCCAGAACACTCATGCGCGCGCGCATGCTGTCTATAGAGGTACCCTCATCCAGGTGTGAGTTCTGATGACTTTCGAACTCTTACTTTAATAAACAAGGGCAACGTCACAATAAAAGAGATACTATGTCTCAGACCAGCTGCCGGATTGACAAGAAGAGATCAAATAAATATTTTAAAAATTATTTTAAAAAGAAAAATAGGAAACAGGCAAAGACTGAAAGCAGTTAAACAATTCATAGAGTAACAGATGTGGTGGTTTCGTCACTAAAGGCGAGAACACCTTAGTACCAGCTGCACAGAGCCAAGCTGAAGAAACATAATGTACACAAGAGCTAGGGGAAGATAACACAGACAAAGGGACGCCAAGAACAGTCTTAAAGAAGATCCATACGTCTAAAAGATAACACAGACGAAGGGACGCCAAGAACAGTCTTAAAGAAGATCCATACGTCTAAAAGATAACACAGACGAAGGGACGCCAAGAACAGTCTTAAAGAAGATCTATAGTCTGGAAGATAATACAGACAAAGGGACGCCAAGAACAATCTTAAAAAAAATCCATACGTCTGGAAGATAACACATAGGAAGGGACGCCAAGAACAGTCTTAAAGAAGATCCATACGTTTGGAAGATAACAGACAAAGGGACGCCAAGAACAGTCTTAAAGAAGATCTATAGTCTGGAAGATAAAACAGACAAAGGGACGCCGAGAACAGTCTTGAAGAAGATCTATAGTCTGGAAGATAACACAGACGAAGGGACGCAAAGAACAGTCTTAAATAAGTCATATAGTCTGGAAGATAACAGACGAAGGGACGCCAAGAACAGTCTTAAAGAAGATCTATAGTCTGGAAGATAATACAGACAAAGGGACGCCAAGAACAGTCTTAAAGAAAATCCATACGTCTGGAAGATAACACAGACGAAGGGACGCCAAGAACAGCTTTAAAGAAGATCCATACGTGTGGAAGAAAACTGACAAAGGGACGCCAAGAACAGTCTTAAAAAGATCTATAGTCTGGAAGATAACAGACTAAGGGACGCCAAGAACAGTCTTAAAGAAGATCCATACGTCTGGAAGATAACAGACAAAGGAACGCCAAGAAAAGTCTTAAAGAAGATTCATACGTGTGGAAGATGCTTGCGTCTGTCTGCGACATTTCGATGAGGTAACTGGAGAAAGAGAACAAGAAGCACCTCCCGAACCACCTATATTCGTGTATATTTTGCCAAGTTTTCAGGGAGCCATTTCCTGTCATCAACGAAGTGAAAGAGATTTCCAATCTGAGCCTGAGCTTTTCACGGTTTGGCTTCCAAAACAAAGATTCAGATCGTTAATATTTTACAAGCTCTGTTTCATGGCAATCTGGCAGTGAAACTGCAGGATTGTATAAACACCACACATATAAATAGCGCTGTGAATACAACATTTGGCTTTTACGCCGGTGAAAACCTGCCCCATCTGTTGACTCCTTGACTTGAACCTGATCCTTCTCTTGTTTGTGTACACGTCACCGCTTGTGCTCGATTACGCCACCTCAAGCGTTGCTGTCAGTGCTCAACCCGCACACGGCTCCACAATCGATGGGTCTATCTTCACGGTTGAAAGTCGGCCACCAGGCAAGCAACAGCAGATCCCATCTAGTTTGGGTTTCCTAGTAAAGGCTCGGTAAAATCTCAGTAGCTGGGACTTGTGGTTTCCTGTCTGGCCGGTGTTGGATTCCTTACCCTCGCTGAAGTCCGAGAAATAATTGCAGTGTGTGTGTGCGCGCGCGCGCTTTTCTGTGTGTGTGCGTATGTATGTGTTTTTATCACCTCCAAGATTGCAGTCTGCTGGATTAACTCCTCAAGGCTGAGAATCAAGCAAGTACAAATTGTCGAAGCCCTCTTTAACCGTGAAGTTGTTCTTGGGCCCGTGATGGTTACAGGGAGATGACACCAATAATTGACTGACAGTTATAGAATCTCAGGGAAGAAGTGGACAAAATAGGACACCCCTGACCCTGTTATGACGACCCAGGCCAGTGGTCGGCAAACTCTTTGGTCTAAAGAGCCAAAAATACAGGTACAGGAAGGCAGATAACAATGGTGGCACCTTGCCTGTACATGGATAACTGTTATGTGAAAGAACAGTGATTAGAGGGTCACGCTGGTGAGAGGACAGGTTGGTGAGAGGACAGGTTGGTGAGAGGACAGGTTGGTGAGAGGACAGGTAGGTGAGAGGACAGGTAGGTGAGAGGACAGGTTGGTGAGGGGACAGGTTGGTGAGGGGACAGGTTGGTGAGAGGACAGGTTGGTGAGAGGACAGGTTGGTGAGAGGACAGGTTGGTGAGAGGACAGGTTGGTGAGAGGACAGGTTGGTGAGAGGACAGGTAGATGAGAGGACAGGTTGGTGAGGGGACAGGTTGGTGAGAGGACAGGTAGGTGAGAGGACAGGTTGGTGAGAGGACAGGTAGGTGAGAGGACAGGTTGGTGAGAGGACAGGTTGGTGAGAGGACAGGTTGGTGAGAGGACAGGTTGGTGAGAGGACAGGTACGTGAGAGGACAGGTAGGTGAGAGGACAGGTTGGTGAGGGGACAGGTTGGTGAGAGGACAGGTAGGTGAGAGGACAGGTTGGTAAGAGGACAGGTTGGTGAGAGGACAGGTAGGTGAGAGGACAGGTAGGTGAGAGGACAGGTAGGTGAGAGGACAGGTAGGTGAGGGGACAGGTTGGTGAGAGGACAGGTTGGTGAGGGGACAGGTTGGTGAGAGGACAGGTAGGTGAGAGGACAGGTTGGTGAGAGGACAGGTTGGTGAGAGGACAGGTAGGTGAGAGGACAGGTAGGTGAGAGGACAGGTTGGTGAGAGGACAGGTTGGTGAGAGGACAGGTTGGTGAGAGGACAGGTAGGTGAGAGGACAGGTAGGTGAGAGGACAGGTTGGTGAGGTGACAGGTTGGTGAGGGGCCGTGTTGGTGAGAGGCCAGGTTGGTGAGGGGGCGTGTTGGTGAGAGGACAGGTTGGTGAGAGGACAGGTTGGTGAGGGGGCGTGTTGGTGAGAGGCCAGGTTGGTGAGGGGCCGTTTTGGTGAGAGGACAGGTTGGTCTGCCACTCGAGGAACTGATAATAGCTGGTAAGACTGCTGGAAACACAGCTAGAGGTAAATCCCTGGATGGCTTGGCCATATGGATGACATGAGGCAAAAACACTGAACCGATCCGTGATTCTGGTATCCTGGGAGATAGCTAAATATGACAGTCTACGCCTACCGGTGCGATACCTGATGATGGTGACGACCCTTACAATGTGTCGATACAAATACGGTTTGTGTATGTTGGCGGCTGTCCTAATGTCTCCAGGGCGTGTGTACATATGAGATCTCCTACGGTTGAGCGTTTGCCTACAAATTGATTTCTTTCAACTCTCGATAATATCCTACCTCCGTTTTCTCTCAAAACAGAAACAGGCGATGTGTTTCCTTTCCTTTTGTTTTCTTCTTGCAGCTGTCTCTTGCTCTCTATTTGTTTGAGCATAACGGTGTTGTTCTGCCTTCAAGCACCTAGCATCTAGGCATCTAGGATCTTTAGCCGACTCAGGCAACTAGGATCTTTAGCTGACTCAGGCATCTAGGATCTTTAGCCGACTCAGGCAACTAGGATCTTTAGCCGACTCAGGCATCTGGGATCTTTAGCCGACTCAGGCAACTAGGATCTTTAGCCGA
>CAJHNH020006568.1:425155-460155 GCA_905116865.2 Candidula unifasciata | reverse complement strand
ATAGCCACCCTGCCTGTCTTTAAGTCTAGATCTAATCATAGCCACCCTGCCTGTCTCTAAGTCTGGACCTAATCATAGCCACTCCGCCTGTCTCTAAGTCTGGATCTAATCATAGCCACCCTGCCTATCCACCTGTCTCTAAGTCTAGATCTAATCATAGCCACCTTGCCTATCCTAACCTGGACCTAATCATAGCCGCCTGCCTCATCTCTAAGTCTAGATCTAATCATAGCCACCTTGCCTATCCGCCTGTCTCTAAGTCTAGATCTAATCATAGCCACCTTGCCTATCCGCCTGTCTCTAAGTCTAGATCTAATCATAGCCACCTTGCCTATCCGCCTGTCTCTAAGTCTAGATCTAATCATAGCCACCCTGCCTGTCTCTAAGTCTAGATCTAATCATAGCCACCCTGCCTGTCTCTAAGTCTGGACCTAATCATAGCCACTCCGCCTGTCTCTAAGTCTGGATCTAATCATAGCCACCCTGCCTATCCACCTGTCTCTAAGTCTAGATCTAATCATAGCCACCTTGCCTATCCGCCTGTCTCTAAGTCTAGATCTAATCATAGCCACCCTGTCTATTGGCCTAGCCACCCCGCCTGTCTCTAAGTCTAGATCTAATCATAGCCACCTTGCCTATCCGCCTGTCTCTAAGTCTAGATCTAATCATAGCCACCTTGCCTATCCGCCTGTCTCTAAGTCTAGATCTAATCATAGCCACCCTGCCTATCCGCCTGTCTCTAAGTCTAGATCTAATCATAGCCACCCTGCCTGTCTTTAAGTCTAGATCTAATCATAGCCACCCTGCCTATCCGCCTGTCTCTAAGTCTGGACCTAATCATAGCCACCCTGCCTATCCGCCTGTCTCTAAGTCTGGACCTAATCATAGCCACCCTGCCTATCCGCCTGTCTCTAAGTCTGGACCTAATCATAGCCACCCTGCCTATCCGCCTGTCTCTAAGTCTGGACCTAATCATAGCCACCCTGCCTGTCTCTAAGTCTAGATCTAATCATAGCCACCCTGCCTATCCGCCTGTCTCTAAGTCTGGATCTAATCATAGCCACCCTGCCTGTCTGCCTGTCTCTAAGTCTAGATCTAATCATAGCCACCCTGCCTATCCGCCTGTCCGCACTCTGCTGTCATAAATTCATGACCTGGCAAGAAACAGAGACTATACTCTTTGTAAATCTAAATATCCCCAACCTAACTGGAAATCGGCCAGTTGTTGAGCTTGGACAGGGCAAGCACAGTTCTGAGACACAGTTCCCATGGAGACAAAACTTCAAAACCAGGTGGTCACGCTAAACGCCATAAATAACCGCAGGGGCAGCAGTGTCCAAGATTCAAGTGGTCTGATCACCTAGTACTGTGGACTGTGGTCATTTAGTCACGTGACAAGACTAGATAAAAACAGCACATCACAAACATATTTGGCATTTAGGAACATTGATCAGATCTTTGGTATTTAGGAACATTGATCAGATCTTTGGTATTTAGGAACATTCATCAGATCTTTGGCATTTAGATGTTATCACAATATTATGATGTTACCAGCAATAGAGATGATGTAATAACACATTATGATATTATTTGGGGTGGAGATTATATAATTCTACACCATGATGTTATCAGGAATACAGATGATATAATCACATATTATGATGTTATCAAGGGGTGAAGATGATATAATCACACACTATGGTGTTTATAATCACACATTATAGTGTTATCAGGGATAGGGATGACATAATCACACATTATGATGTTATCAGAGGTGGAGATGATATAATCACACATTATGATGTTATCAGAGGTGTAGATGATATAATCACACATTATGGTGTTATTAGGAATAGGGATGACATAATCACACATTATGATGTTATCAGAGGTGGAGATGATATAATCACACATTATGATGTTATCAGAGGTGGAGATGATATAATCACACATTATGATGTTATCAGAGGTGGAGATGATATAATCACACATTATGATGTTATCAGGGAGAAATAATATAATCATACAGTATGATGTTGTCAAGGTTATAAGCTAAATTATGTAATCAGACATTATGACCATTTCAGATTGATGATTTTACCAGGGATAATGATGTTTTCATACATTTCATGACCAGGCAAACAAACAAGAAAACAAACAACTGTTATTACTGCCTGCACTGACCACTTGTGTGGGGCAGGCAAGTGTGATTTTTTTTTAAGGCTGAGGCTTTAAAACCGCAGGGTTTGCGCTGTTGCCACAGACTGTGCAGGTCAGAAATTTTTATTTTGCCGTAAACAGAAAAAAAAAAAACCAGCCTTAGTGAGGATTCTGATTTTAGGCCTGCCACATGAGAGAGCCTTGCACTCTGAGCTGTTGGGCCAGTGACTCCCACATGGGAGCCTTGCACTCTGAGCTGTTGGGCCAGTGACTCCCACATGGGAGTCTTGCACTCTGAACTGTTGGGCCAGTGACTCCCACATGGGAGTCTTGCACTCTGAACTGTTGGGCCAGTGACTCCCACATGGGAGTCTTGCACTCTGAACTGTTGGGCCAGTGACTCCCACGTGGGAGTCTTGCACTGAACTGTTGGGCCAGTGACTCCCACATGAGAGTCTTGCACTCTGAACTGTTGGGCCAGTGACTCCCACATGGGAGTCTTGCACTCTGAACTGTTGTGCCAGTGACTCACACATGATAGCCTTGCACTGTGAACAGTTGGGCCAGTGACTCCCACATGATAGCCTTGCACTGTGAACAGTTGGGCGAGTGACTCCTTCTTTGATTATGTTATCAAAGATGTTGATGTTGTCAGGGATCATAAGGTGATGATGACATTACAGATAAAGATGAGTCATGTAAAAAATTGGAAAGATAAAGATACAGATGAGGAGATCAGAGAAAAGATTCTGGGCACTTACCTCATGAGCATGTTTCTCCTCAGCCTGTGTAGGAAACATAAACAACTGTTAACCCATACATCAGAACACATGTGAAGTTCACTACATCATATTCACTCCTGCCTTGCCACTCACAATACATCATATGAACTCCTGCCTTGCCATTCACAATACATCATACCCACTCCTGCCTTGCCACTCACAATACATTATACACACTCCTGCCTTGCCACTCACAATACATCATTTGCACTCTTGCTTGCCACTCACAATACATCATTTGCACTCCTGCCTTGCCACTCACAATACATCATTTGCACTCCTGCCTTGCCACAATATACATCATATGCACTCCTGCCTTGCCACAATATACATCATATGCACTCCTGCCTTGCCACTCACAATACATCATTTGCACTCCTGCCTTGCCACTCACAATACATCATTTGCACTCCTGCCTTGCCACAATATACATCATATACACTCCTGCCTTGCAACAATATACATCATATGCACTCCTGCCTTGCCACTCACAATACATCATTTGCACTCCTGCCTTGCCACTCACAATACATCATTCACACTCCTGCCTTGCCACTCACAATACATCCTTCGCACTCCTGCCTTGCCACTCACAATACATCATTTGCACTCCTGCCTTGCCACTCACAATACATCACACACACTCCTGCCTTGCCACTCACAATACATCTTTCACGCTCCTGCCTTGCCACTCACAAAACATCATTCGCACTCCTGCCTTGCCACTCACAATACATCATACACACTCCTGCCTTGCCACTCACAATACATCATTCGCACTCCTGCCTTGCCACTCACAATACATCATTCGCACTCCTGCCTTGCCACTCACAATACATCATACACACTCCTGCCTTGCCAATCACAATACATCATTCACACTCCTGCCTTGCCACTCACAATACATCCTTCGCACTATTGCCTTGCCACTTACATTACATCATTCGCACTCCTGCCTTGCCACTCACAATACATCACACACACTCCTGCCTTGCCACTCACAATACATTATTTGCACTCCTGCCTTGCCACTCACAATACATCATTCGCACTCCTACCTTGCCACTCACAATACATCACACACACTCCTGCCTTGCCACTCACAATACATCATTCGCACTCCTGCCTTGCCATTCACAATACATCATTCGCATTCCTGCCTTGTCACTCACAATACATCATTCGCACTCCTGCCTTGCCACTCACAATACATCATACACACTCCTGCCTTGCCACTCACAATACATCATTCGCACTCCTGCCTTGCCACTCACAATACATCATTCGCACTCCTGCCTTGCCACTCACAATACATCATTCACACTCCTGCCTTGCCACTCACAATACATCATTCGCACTCCTGCCTTGCCACTCACAATACATCATTCGCACTCCTGCCTTGCCACTCACAATACATCATACACACTCCTGCCTTGCCACTCACAATACATCATACACACTCCTGCCTTGCCACTCACAATACATCATACACACTCCTGCCTTGCTACTCACAATACATCATACACACTCCTGCCTTGCCAGTCACAATACATCATACACACTCCTGCCTTGCTCACAACCCACAAACAATCATCCAATCATATTTATTCACCTGCTCGCACATACCAGCTGAAACATCCACCTACCCAGACATACACTCAATTATCTATATACAACTACTGTAGCTACCCACACACACAGTCACTTCAGATATGACTGAAACAGATTGATCGGATATAACTGAAGCAGACAGATCAGATGTGCCAGAAACAGACAGATCAGATGTGCCTGAAGCAGACAGATCAGATGTGCCTGAAGCAGACAGATCAGAAGTGCCTGAAGCAGACAGATCAGATGTGCCTGAAGCAGACAGATCAGATGTGCCTGAGACAGACAGATCAGATGTGCCTGAGTCAAACAGATCAGATTTGCCTGAGACAGACAGATCAGATGTGCCTGAAACAGACAGATCAGATGTGCCTGAGACAGACAGATCAGATGTGCCTGAGACAGACAGATCAGATGTGACTGAAGCAGACAGATCAGATGTGACTGAAGCAGACAGATCAGATGTGCCTGAAACAGACAGATCAGATGTGGCTGAAGCAGACAGATCAGATGTGCCTGAGACAGACAGATCAGCTGTGACTGAAGCAGACAGATCAGATGTGATTAAAGCAGAAATACCCCTAAAGTGACAAATGTGGAAGGACAAATCCTCTGATAGATGAGACAAAAAAAAAACATTGACAGACATAACACAATGACAGACATAGCACAATAACAGACATAGCACAATAACAGACATATCACAATGACAGACATATCACAATGACAGACATAGCACAATGACAGACATAGCACAATGACAGACATAACACACCAACAGACATAAAACACTGTCACATAACACATTGACAGACATAAAAACACAGAGACACATCACAAACTGACATTTATAAAAATGGACACACATAACACATTGTTGGACACGACACACTGAAGACATAAAACATTAAAATCAAGATGTACTTACCGACGAGTACACAGAGGAGGAACTGGAAACCAGGGACAGAGTTGATCCATGAACTACAGACAAGATTGCAAATTAAGAACAATTTTAAAACAGAACAGTTTCATTCTTTGATATTAAAACAGTCTCTAGTAAAAGCTTGTAAATTTGTTACTGCAGTTATTGTTACTATTGAGAGTGCTATCTGTGTGACTGTCCCAGTCATAGACATACTGCTACAAGCAAGTGACTGCACAAACGTTGACAATATTTCATTATTATAAAGGGACAGCGATTTGTTCGTAGAGACTGTTTAGAAGAAAATCATTGATTGCCAAGTTGTCTCATCCTTAGCCAATGATTGGCAAGTTGTCTCATCCTTAACCAATGATTGGCAAGTTTTCTCATCCTTAACCAATGACTGGCAAGTTGTCTCGTCCTTAACAAATGATTGGCAAGTTTTCTTATCCTTAACTAATGATTGGCACATTGTCTCATCCTTAACAAATGATTGGCAAGTTTTCTCATCCTTAACTAATGATTGGCAAGTTGTCTCATCCTTAACAAATGATTGGCAAGTTTTCTCATCCTTAATCAATGATTGGCAAATTGTCTCATTCTTAACCAATAATTGGCAAGTTGTCTCATCCTTAACCAATGATTGGCAAGTTGTCTCATCCTTAACCAATCACAAAAACACCAATGAAAAAATAATTTTAAACAAGAAAAATATCTTGGTGACAATACTGTTGGAAAAACATTTATGAGATGGATGTTTCTGCCAAAAGGGCTTCAAATGTTGGGTTTCACATGTATTAGATGATTACATAATGTCTTTATCCATGTTATTTATCTTTGTTTCCAACTGTTCACTAGATTTATTTTTTGTTTTGTTGGTATTCCTTAGTTTTGTTGGATCTAGAAAAAAAAAATGCTGTTATTTATTTGTTTATTTTTTTTATATACATTTTTTATTATCATTTCCTTCAGTGTCAGCTGTTTTTTTTCAGTGTATACTCTTGAGTTTCTGTTTACATGGTTCGAATCCAGTGTCAGCTGTTTACCTCTCCTCTTCAGTGTCAGCTGTTTACCTCTCCTCTTCAGTGTCAGTGGTTTGTTTGCTTCACTTCTTGGGCTCTATGACGGAGGTTCTATTATACCACTTTAGTGGGTTTTTTCTGCACAGACATCAACTAATGAACGTTCCAGTTACATTAGTAATTATTCTAGCCATTTCATTCTCCATGTTTTCTGCTCCATGCAACGATACTGCTGTTGCATTAGACTCTGACACAGGATTCTAGCCATCTCATTCTCCACATCTCTGCTCCATGCAACGATACTGCTGTTGCACTAGACTCTGACAATGGATTCTAGCCATCTCATTCTCCACGTCTCTGCTCCATGCAACGATACTGCTGTTGCACTAGACTCTGACAATGGATTCTAGCCATCTCATTCTTCACGTTTCTGCTCCATGCAACGATACTGCTGTTGCATTAGACTTTGACAGATAATTCTAGCCATGTACAGCCATGTCTAAATGATCAAGCCTAAAGAAGATACTATGAAAGCTGCAGAAACCTGGTTAAATTGACTGGTTTCATTGACTTATTTCATTGACTGGTTTCATTGCTGTAGACAGAATATTCCAACTTATTTAACAGTTTTAGAGCTTCCATAAAAACAATACGGTATGATATCAGAAAAAAAGTACCCCGCCCCCACACACACACAAAAAAAAATCAATATTTAATAAACTATTCTATTTAAGTAATAAACAGCAATGTGCCAAATTGTACTCAAATCATTAGGTATATCATTGCTTATGAGGAACATGTAAGTGTTCACACAAGGCTCACACAGCAGCCTGGAGTTTGACTAGTGGAGAACAAGGTTTACAGCTCACAGATGCCTCCATGGTGCTTTAGTTAACCCCCTTCCCTGTCCCACAGATTCCACACGACACTTCCATTGTGCTCCAGTGTCCCCCTATACAACGCAGACACACCCCTGGTGCTTTAGTCTCCTCAAATACATCAGATGGAGCATCTCAGCACAGTGCATGACCCCCTTCAGCACAGTGCATGACCCCCTTCAGCACAGTGCATGACCCCCTCAGCACAGTGCATGACCCCTTCAGCACAGTGCATGACCCCTTCAGCACAGTGCATGACCCCTTCAGCACAGTGCACGACCCCTTCAGCACAGTGCATGACCCCCTCAGCACAGTGCATGACCCCCTTAGCACTAGAGTGGACCCCTTAACAGACTTGTTAGTTGGAATGCCGAGTTCAAATCTCTACTGTTGCGATAGACTTCCGTGTTTTTTTTTTTCTGTCATCTTGCATGTTCTCTACTATTGCCTGTATTTACGGTCTGACTGTGTCTCATCATCAAGCACCTTGCTGACTGGCATGGGTGATCACAACTCTCCACAACCTCTGATCTCCAACAGCTTTTATCAATTTGTATGTTGAAACTTTCATATGCCAGAAAAAAATATTTTCCTATTGTCTTGTCTATATCTTTCCATTAATGTTCAGCACATTCCATTGTTTGTTGTTTAATAATGTCACCAACAAATGGTATGATCTTTCTGATGTTTATAAAAAGTTGTTTGCAAGTTTATGTCAATTAATTCATTAATACATTTAACTGTTGCTTTCACTGCATCTATCAAGCCAACTTTTCAACTTAAGTTTACGATACAATTATACCAGTAAATAAGACAACATCTAGTAAAGTTATTGATTTTACAATAATAACTTTGAAAAATTGGTTAACTTCAATCACAAACAGGCAAACAACCATAACAACTCCTGAATGCATAGCAGAAACAAATCTCAAAGAAATCAGGGCAGAAAAAAAACCAACTGAGTAAACTGTGAGGGCAAGCTGGTGACCAGAACTGGTTCTTGTCACTCTCCTGTAGATGACTAGCTTCAGCCTTAAGCAAAAATCCTGTATGTCTATGCACCCTGGGGAAACACAGCTGAGACATCCCACATGTCTGTGGTAGAGCTATGAGATCCCCAGTTGAGACATCCCACATGTCTTTGAGATCTGAAGCTGAGGGTTTTTGTTTTGGTTTTTTTAAAGCAACTTTCAAGACCAGACATCTAATGTAGAAAAATGAATACAAATCATGCACACTTTGACATATCATATTGACATGATCTGTTAGCAGAACTACACTATCACACCATGGATTAGGATTAACCAGAACTACACTATACTTCCTTAGACAAGGATTAACCAGAACTACACTATACTTCCTTAGACAAGGATTAACCAGAACTACACTATACTTCCTTAGACAAGGATTAACCAGAACTACACTATACTTCCTTAGACAAGGATTAACCAGAACTACACTATAACACCATGGACAAGGATTAACCAGAACTACACTATACTTCCTTAGACAAGGATTAACCAGAACTACACTATACTTCCTTAGACAAGGATTAACCAGAACTACACTATACTTCCTTAGACAAGGATTAACCAGAACTACACTATACTTCCTTAGACAAGGATTAACCAGAACTACACTATACTTCCTTAGACAAGGATTAACCAGAACTACACTATACTTCCTTAGACAAGGATCAACCAGAACTACACTATAGTGCCCTAGACAAGGATCAACCAGAACTACACTATACTTCCTTAGACAAGGATTAACCAGAACTACACTATACTTCCTTAGACAAGGATTAACCAGAACTACACTATACTTCCTTAGACAAGAATTAACCAGAACTACACTATACTTCCTTAGACAAGGATTAACCAGAACTACACTATACTTCCTTAGACAAGGATCAACCAGAACTACACTATAGTGCCCTAGACAAGGATCAACCAGAACTACACTATAGTGCACTAGACAAGGATCAACCAGAACTACACTATAGTGCACTAGACAAGAATTAACCAGAACTACACTATACTTCCTTAGACAAGGATTAACCAGAACTACACTATACTTCCTTACACAAGGATTAACCAGAACTACACTATACTTCCTTAGACAAGGATTAACGAGAACTACACTATACTTCCTTAGACAAGGATTAACCAGAACTACACTATACTTCCTTAGACAAGGATCAACCAGAACTACACTATAGTGCCCTAGACAAGGATCAACCAGAACTACACTATAGTGCACTAGACAAGGATCAACCAGAACTACACTATAGTGCACTAGACAAGAATTAACCAGAACTACACTATAGTGCCCTAGACAAGGATCAACCAGAACTACACTATAGTGCCCTAGACAAGGATCAACCAGAACTACACTATAGTGCACTAGACAAGGATCGACCAGAACTACACTATAGTGCACTAGACAAGGATTAACCAGAACTACACTATAGTGCACTAGACAAGGATTAACCAGAACTACACTATAGTGCACTAGACAAGGATCAACCAGAACTACACTATAGTGCACTAGACAAGGATCAACCAGAACTATATTATAGTGCCCTAGACAAGGATCAACCAGAACTACATTATAGTGCACTAGACAAGGATCAACCAGAACTACATTATAGTGCCCTAGACAAGGATCAACCAGAACTACATTATAGTGCACTAGACAAGGATCAACCAGAACTACATTATAGTGCCCTAGACAAGGATTAACCAGAACTACATTATAGTGCACTAGAAAAGGATCAACCAGAACTACACTATAGTGCACTAGACAAGGATTAACCAGAACTACACTATAGTGCACTAGACAAGGATCAACCAGAACTACACTATAGTGCACTAGACAAGGATCAACCAGAACTACACTATAGTGCACTAGACAAGGATCAACCAGAACTACATTATAGTGCACTAGACAAGGATCAGCCAGAACTACACTATAGTGCACTAGACAAGGATTAACCAGAACTGCACTATAGTGCACTAGACAAGGATCAACCAGAACTACACTATAGTGCCATAGACAAGGATCAACCAGAACTACACTATAGTGCACTAGACAAGGATCAACCAGAACTACACTATAGTGCACTAGACAAGGATCAACCAGAACTACACTATAGTGCACTAGACAAGGATAACCAGAACTACACTATAGTGCACTAGACAAGGATTAACCAGAACTACACTATAGTGCACTAGACAAGGATCAACCAGAACTACACTATAGTGCACTAGACAAGGATCAACCAGAACTATATTATAGTGCCCTAGACAAGGATCAACCAGAACTACATTATAGTGCACTAGACAAGGATCAACCAGAACTACATTATAGTGCCCTAGACAAGGATCAACCAGAACTACACTATAGTGCACTAGACAAGGATTAACCAGAACTACACTATAGTGCACTAGACAAGGATCAACCAGAACTACACTATAGTGCACTAGACAAGGATCAACCAGAACTACACTATAGTGCACTAGACAAGGATCAACCAGAACTACACTATAGTGCACTAGACAAGGATAACCAGAACTACACTATAGTGCACTAGACAAGGATTAACCAGAACTACACTATAGTGCACTAGACAAGGATCAACCAGAACTACACTATAGTGCACTAGACAAGGATCAACCAGAACTATATTATAGTGCCCTAGACAAGGATCAACCAGAACTACATTATAGTGCACTAGACAAGGATCAACCAGAACTACATTATAGTGCCCTAGACAAGGATCAACCAGAACTACACTATAGTGCACTAGACAAGGATTAACCAGAACTACACTATAGTGCACTAGACAAGGATTAACCAGAACTACACTATACTTCCTTAGACAAGAATTAACCAGAACTACACTATACTTCCTTAGACAAGGATTAACCAGAACTACACTATACTTCCTTAGACAAGGATCAACCAGAACTACACTATAGTGCCCTAGACAAGGATCAACCAGAACTACACTATAGTGCACTAGACAAGGATCAACCAGAACTACACTATAGTGCACTAGACAAGAATTAACCAGAACTACACTATACTTCCTTAGACAAGGATTAACCAGAACTACACTATACTTCCTTAGACAAGGATTAACCAGAAACTACACTATACTTCCTTAGACAAGGATTAACGAGAACTACACTATACTTCCTTAGACAAGGATTAACCAGAACTACACTATACTTCCTTAGACAAGGATCAACCAGAACTACACTATAGTGCCCTAGACAAGGATCAACCAGAACTACACTATAGTGCACTAGACAAGGATCAACCAGAACTACACTATAGTGCACTAGACAAGAATTAACCAGAACTACACTATAGTGCCCTAGACAAGGATCAACCAGAACTACACTATAGTGCCCTAGACAAGGATCAACCAGAACTACACTATAGTGCACTAGACAAGGATCGACCAGAACTACACTATAGTGCACTAGACAAGGATTAACCAGAACTACACTATAGTGCACTAGACAAGGATTAACCAGAACTACACTATAGTGCACTAGACAAGGATCAACCAGAACTACACTATAGTGCACTAGACAAGGATCAACCAGAACTATATTATAGTGCCCTAGACAAGGATCAACCAGAACTACATTATAGTGCACTAGACAAGGATCAACCAGAACTACATTATAGTGCCCTAGACAAGGATTAACCAGAACTACATTATAGTGCACTAGAAAAGGATCAACCAGAACTACACTATAGTGAACTAGACAAGGATTAACCAGAACTACACTATAGTGCACTAGACAAGGATTAACCAGAACTACACTATAGTGCACTAGACAAGGATCAACCAGAACTACACTATAGTGCACTAGACAAGGATCAACCAGAACTATATTATAGTGCCCTAGACAAGGATCAACCAGAACTACATTATAGTGCACTAGACAAGGATCAACCAGAACTACATTATAGTGCCCTAGACAAGGATTAACCAGAACTACATTATAGTGCACTAGAAAAGGATCAACCAGAACTACACTATAGTGCACTAGACAAGGATTAACCAGAACTACACTATAGTGCACTAGACAAGGATCAACCAGAACTACACTATAGTGCACTAGACAAGGATCAACCAGAACTACACTATAGTGCACTAGACAAGGATCAACCAGAACTACATTATAGTGCACTAGACAAGGATCAACCAGAACTACACTATAGTGCACTAGACAAGGATTAACCAGAACTGCACTATAGTGCACTAGACAAGGATCAACCAGAACTACACTATAGTGCCATAGACAAGGATCAACCAGAACTACACTATAGTGCACTAGACAAGGATCAACCAGAACTACACTATAGTGCACTAGACAAGGATCAACCAGAACTACACTATAGTGCACTAGACAAGGATAACCAGAACTACACTATAGTGCACTAGACAAGGATTAACCAGAACTACACTATAGTGCACTGACAAGGATCAACCAGAACTACACTATAGTGCACTAGACAAGGATCAACCAGAACTATATTATAGTGCCCTAGACAAGGATCAACCAGAACTACATTATAGTGCACTAGACAAGGATCAACCAGAACTACATTATAGTGCCCTAGACAAGGATCAACCAGAACTACACTATAGTGCACTAGACAAGGATTAACCAGAACTACACTATAGTGCACTAGACAAGGATCAACCAGAACTACACTATAGTGCACTAGACAAGGATCAACCAGAACTACACTATAGTGCACTAGACAAGGATCAACCAGAACTACATTATAGTGCACTAGACAAGGATCAACCAGAACTACACTATAGTGCACTAGACAAGGATTAACCAGAACTGCACTATAGTGCACTAGACAAGGATCAACCAGAACTACACTATAGTGCCATAGACAAGGATCAACCAGAACTACACTATAGTGCACTAGACAAGGATCAACCAGAACTACACTATAGTGCACTAGACAAGGATCAACCAGAACTACACTATAGTGCACTAGACAAGGATAACCAGAACTACACTATAGTGCACTAGACAAGGATCAACCAGAACTACACTATAGTGCACTAGACAAGGATCAACCAGAACTACACTATAGTGCACTAGACAAGAATTAACCAGAACTACACTATAGTGCCCTAGACAAGGATCAACCAGAACTACACTGCTGGCAGATCAGTATACTATGACACTGCTGCAGCTTCCATTAGAAGGGGAGAGAATGGGGAATCTCTGGGATAAATTTAGAATGTCAATTTTATGCAGTTTAATTTATCTAGTTATGGTGTTTGTGTGTGTGCATGTGTGTGTGTATGTGTGTGGTGGGAGAAAATGGGTGGGGGGGGGGGGGGGGGGGGGGTGGAAAGAGTGGTTCAATTTTTGACTTACCAGATGAATATGCATAGTCACTAATGAATGAGTAGTCAAGTGCGGAGGACTGGCCCAGACCTGATTGACATGCAAAAACAACCAATTACAGCCATCCTGACACAAACACATGCAGTAATCTCACACAAGTCACTACCTTGCATTCTGACTGCTCATGACCTAAAATCTAGCTTTTACTTTCTTGAAAGGCAAATTGTGGAAGACTGTCCTAATTTTTTGGCTACAATTAGTAAGCAGAAATACACGACTAGCACTAAAACAAGGGACACCACTCCCTCTGGGGTTGCTTCAACTGTTCGACAGTTTCTTGCATTATCATGCTTGTATCAATGTCATCACTGTCTATGTGGTTGAAAGTTGAATTAAGATTCGACATCACAGCACTCCAGACACTCCCATAAGCGCTTCGTCCCTATCTTCAGCAGCAAACAAAGAGTTGAAATTCTGATGGTACCAGTAACTGTCTGATTGTATATCCGTCTCACCTGTCCCCTGAGTGTTGAGCGTCAGCTAGATCCCCTTCATAACTCCTCACAGTGCCATTCTCCTAAAACCGTAATGATATATCTGTTCCTCAGCACTGTTCACTAGCTACTTAAGGGCAATCTATGTGGTAAAATGTTTCCTTTCTATTTTATTACTGTTATCACTTTTGTTTTCTTTCTGAAAATAAAGACACCAGTCTTATGCCATGAGCATGTTGGAGGTGGGCTAATTGTTCACTTCTGGTAGGCTATTACTTATGTAGCCAGTAAAACTGACCATGTTTAAATTCTTAGACAATCAAACCTTATCCCCATGCAGGACATACTTTTTGTTATTTTGAAGACCCACCCAGTTGTTGGCCGGGGCCCTAATATAACCAACAGTTGAACGGTGTTTTTAGGACCTCTCCACGGGTGATCCTCATCCGAATGGTGTTACTTTGTGTCATCAGATGTTTATCGTTCAGTGTGATGTCCTAGTGGGCTCAACAGTCGTTATCATCATCTTAGGCAATTTTATGCTACCAGTTTTAAGGGGTTGGGACAAATCACAGACCCATATGTTCAAGAAACAAAAATCACACTACCGTGAGATTTCTGGTAGAAAGGGATGTCATCTGCGGCTTCCGACTAGTATGTTAATACTCTTGCCACTGCGCCAAATTAATGCGGAAAGATTTATTACGTAATAGCTTCGTGTTAATTGTAAAGGGGAAACAATTCTACACACAAAGTTCATAAACTGTGTTACTTCCCTTTGCTGCCAACTAAAGTGCTAGCGTAAACACGCTCAACTGCATCAGGACCGCATCACAAGCGAACAACACCCGGTGAAGCAGAAAGGTCAACTGTGTTAAATGAGTCTGTTAGGTTCCTACATTTTATAACCGTGTCTATTTATGTGTCTATACTTGACAAAAGTTTCCTGTTATATACCTGCATAATCTGGAGCAAAAAAATTTGATAACGCTCTTTTCTTTTGAATGGTCAGTAACAAACATGCTTAAAATGGTTCAAGCCATGCAGACACACAATCGGACACAAACAAATGACACAAACATTCATCATGAATATTAAAGAATGCACCAGTAAAACAGCATTCCTTCAAACATGAGCACAGCCTGTCTCTGACAACGTCAGGCTCAGCAAATCAGTTACTGGCACACACAGAATCAGAAATGTTGTCTGTGTGACAGAAGTGAACAGCAACCAATGTTTTACTCAATTCTGAGTACTGCCAATGAGAACATCTTTACCATTCATTAGCTTTGTTTTTACCCTACCTTGAAAACACTTTTTCGTTAATTGAGAAATCTAACATTTATTTAATTAATATTTTGATTAACACAATTAAAATGTGCTAATATTTAAAAGCCCTAAAGTCTGAAGCATCTAAAAGATATTTCTTTATATTTGTTTTTAAATATGGGGGGAAAACTCAGCTAGAGTAAGGTAATCAACTGCTGCAAGATATGTTTGTGGTTAATTCCCTTTAATAGCCAAGGATGGTTGATTGTTTTTGTCCTGGAGGACGTTGGTTTCAACTCCTTAGCTTCATCTTCTTCTCGCAGGGTCAGGGCAGGAAGAGATCTCTGGAACAGGCTCTTCTGTTCGTATATAGGTGACCTATTCTAATAATGTTTGTATTCAGACTTGTCTTTCAGCCTAAAGTAAAGACCCCATGGACATCGTGCTGCAGAGTTCTCACTTCCCTCTCCAAGCTGAGAAACCAGCAGGGTCTGGAAGATTATTACAAGAATCCCATAATCTGGAGAGACACATTAGAATGTAACCAGATTCTTATTCAGCACAGCACATACTGACTGGCTGGGATTTCACCTTAACTGGTTATGTTTCCACCTCAGCTGGTTATGTTTCCACGTCAGCTGGTTATGTTTCCACCTTTACTGGTTGTTTCCACCATAGCTGGCTATGTTTCCACCTTAGCTGCTTATGTTTCCACCTTAGCTGCTTATGCTTCCACCTTAGCTGCTTATGCTTCCTTCAGCGATTTGAATCATTTATAGAATTGTGTGTATTCTCCTGTCTCTAATCTAAACTGGTACAAAACTCTGTGTGTGTATTCTCCTGTCTCTAATCTAAACTGGTACAAAACTCTGTGTGCATCATTTTTCTGACTGATAGCTAGCTATTGCCACCTATCTGCCACACAATACCATGCTGTAAACATTTGTGTCAGAGACCGCAAGCTCAGTGCAACGACATATACAGGCGTTAATGGCATGAAACTTGGAATCAAAAACACACAACCTGAAACTGAAATTGAAAAAGCCACACGTTGTAAACAATACATAAAACTGAAAACACCCACACAAAACACACACACAGAAGTGGGGGATGAAAGGGAAGTAAGTGCGGGAGACACTTACGACTGTCCTCCTCCTCTTGGCCGGACCTCTTACTGAGCCCACAAGTGTGGGAGTAGGGCAGAGAAGACTGGGTACTGGACCTGGCCATGTTGGGTCCAGACGTGCCACTCACAGAGGAGGTAGTGGGGCGGTGAGCAATAGGGTAAGTGAATCGAGAGGACTGGCTGAAGGTGGGGGAAGCGGGCACAGTCTGAGAGTGTTGTGGGATGAGCAGTTGAGAGAAGGAAGCAGTACGGGGAAGTTCTTCATTCAAGGAAGAGTGTTTAGTGCTACAGTAAGCACTATCAGATTTGATGCTGTTGGATCTCTGAAGACACTGAGGAGATAAGGATGCTGAAGGTGTGAGAACAGAAGATGGGATCGTGTCTGCATGATGTGCCAGCATCCGAGCATTAGTCAGCGCCCGAGCCTGCTGAATCTGCACCTGAATATGGGGGTTAGCCAAAGACTCAAAGGTCTCTGAGTCAGACAAGGCGTGGGTGTGAAAGCCGTGGGCTGAATGAGGAGACAGTTGTGGAGGAAAACCAACACCATTACTGGACGCTGATGACTTCAACCACATACTTCCTGAGCCCACGGTTGGGCTGCCCATGCCTGAGTTTCTGGGGCTGGAAGCGAACTCTAGGGGCACGTAGTTGGAGCCGGGCATTCTGGCGTGCAACTCCTGCAGGTTGACATAGTGGCTCGTCTGCTTGTCCCGTCCATACGTAGCATGAGGGTTGGAGATGATGGTTCCACCAATGAGAGAAGAGCCTCCCACTGGCTGGTCTCCTTGAGAGGATTTACTCAGGTTGCTCTTGCTGCCAAAGAGATGTCGTCTGCCCAGTGAGTTCGACTGGTAATCACGATCGCTCTGTGTACAGCCAGCAGATTTGCTTGGAGTAAGACCGCCTCTTTTCTTCTTTCTATCCAGTGTTGAAGAACTGTATCCTTCCATCATTGCTACATCTGGATTGATGGGTTTTCCAGAAGCACTGGCTGGTCGTGGCATCATGACGTCTACAAGAGTTCTCTGTGATCCATCGACGCCATGCTTGGCTAAACGACTGCCCACGGCCGGTGAACCGGGACCTTGAGTCTTTGACCCTGAACTCTTGTTACTTCCCCCTGATGAGTTACTTGTGTTGCTCAACGGTCGTCGGTAACCAAACTGTGTGCCTGCTCCGTTGCTGCCAGGAGGCGTGGCACTGCCCATCCTACTAGTCTGTAAACGTCTCATACTTGCTTCCATCAGGTGTGACTGGTCAGTGTTTGTCTCTGTGTCCTTCTTCATGCCGGGACCTGGAGAGTATGGTCTATGAGGTGAGTCGTAGTCGCCTTCTGAATGATAAGCGTAGTCTGGGTTACTGCCACTGGACATCTTCCGGAGAGAGCTGTATCCACCATCACTCCTAGATGAGGGCCAGCCGTACCCATAGCCATAATCACTAGGGTCACTACTCAACAATTTATTTGGGTCGCTGCTTAAGAACTTTCCTGGCTGTGGGAGTGAGTACTTTCTGCCCCAAGGACTTCCAGCACCTAATCCTGAATCACTGTTGTAATCGGTGCCCATAAAGGCACTTGTGCCCAGATTGGGCGCCCTCTTGGTAACCAGTCCAGGATGTGGAAAAGAAAAGCCACCATGGCTTCCAGCACTGCTGTTGTGTACAGCATGAATGGCCAGGATGTCTTTTGGTGCCCGTTTCAAGCTGTTGTAGGGGTTGTCAGAGAGGGCACCCTGTGAGGATCCAGTCAGGTTCTCATCCGTGCTGATCTCGGCGATGGTGTCACTGATCTCACCGCTGCTGATTGAGCTGCTGTCGTCAAAGCTGAGGAGGACAACGTAAACCAACAGTTAGTATGTTGTTGGACACTGTTGCTATGTTTACATATAATCGGAATTTGAGACAGCTGGGCTTTACGGGATCTGTCTTAAATATGGGAACTGTCTTAAACATGGGAACTGTCATGGTGATACAACATTTATCAGGAAACCGGTATATTTTCACATCTAAAATGTTGCCCAAAATGAACAGGATTCGGTTTTAATAAGTATAAATTAAATTATCGGATACTGATGGTAACGTTGTGTTAATTGATAATGAAATATTGAACTGTAATGGTGTTCTATTAACTAAAAATAGTGTGTCACGGTGCCAGGGAGCTTTATTATTACATTCTTATTATACCGTGGTATTGTATTAAATTCTAACAGAGTCATATTAAAATGTAACCGTAATGGGTAACACTGTGATGGTATTATTTGAGTGTCTAATTGTTATGTGTTCCTACCGTAACGCTTACAGCTGAGGCTGTCAAGAATATCTAAACTCCTGAGCCTAGTGAAGGGTTTTAGAAAACCATCCTTGCAGACACTAGCAACGGTAAAAGGTGCAGTAGTGATAGTTGTTTGAGTACAGCATACAAGGATTCTGTGACTCGGATCTTATTGTGCTGTGACACAAACTAGGGACAATACAGAGTCATGATCTGTCAATTTCAGTGTCAGGTTTTACCACTGACTAACATGATGATGATGGTGGTAATGATGATGGTGGTGATGATATTGATGTTAATGATGATGGTGGTGATGATGATGATGATGATGATGATGGTGATGATGATGATGGTGATGGTGATGATGGTGGTGATGATGACGATGATGGTGGTGATGATGATGGTGGTGATGATGATGGTGGTGATGATGATGGTGATGATGATGATGATGGTGATGATGACGATGATGATGGTGATGATGATGATGATGACGATGATGGTGGTGATGATGATGGTGGTGATGATGGTGGTGGTGATGATGACGATAATGGTGGTGATGATGATAATGGTGGTGATGATAATGGTTGTGATGATAATGGTTGTGATGATGATGATGGTGTTGACGATGGTGGTGTTGACGATGGTGGTGATGATGATGGTGTGATGATGACGATGGTGGTGATGAAGACGATGATGGTGGTGACGATGATGGTGGTGATGATGATGGTGGTGATGATGATTGTGGTGATGATGATGATGACGATGATGGTGGTGATGATGACGATGATGGTGGTGATGATGATGGTGGTGGTGATGATGGTGTTGGTGATGATGATGATGATGGTGGTGATGATGGTGGTGGTGATAATGATGATGGTGGTGATGATGACAATATGGTGGTAATTATGACGATGATAGTGGTGATGATGACAATATGATGGTAGTGATGGCGATGATGATTATCCTTTTCATCGTTCAATTACATTCAAGCTTACGAAAAATGCCTTGCTAATGTGAAAGTGACTGATATTTCTTCCTAACTTGTTTTTTAGGCACACTTGAATGTTATCGAGATTTTCTCCCGTATATTAAGTCAGAGGTAACTTGTCACTATGTTCTTGACTTTTAGGTGTACGGGTACTGAACGTCCTGTGTAGTATTTGCTCGCAAAATTTATGATGCACATTCAGTCGTCAGTGCCTGGGTGCGCCACCCCCCCCCCCCTTCTCCCCCACTTTTCAAATACATCCCCTCTCCCCTGCCCCTTCCACCCCCCCCCCTTTTCCGTTAAATGTAACCTCGGCTCCCTTTGATATAAAATGTCAGTTTTTCAAAAGCATTTTTAGCAGTAATTCGATAAATATGGTTCTAGACAAAACAATACTATGATGTTGGTAATTATGTATGCCAAAAGAGAGCAGTACGCGAGGATATCAAGGACTGTCGACATGGGAGAGGAGCGGATGACCGAACGGATAAGAACGTAGGGTTCTCATACGCGATACCCATGTTTGAATCCTCGCTAAGGTTATCGTGTTTCTTTCTGGTGGGACCAAACATAAAAATTCAAACATAACCAGCACAGTCCGTGGCGACAGCACTAGTCATGCATAAATATAAGCAGTCATGGCAATGTTTGGCAACTGTGTTGGGAACAAAGGCCCTGCTACATGATGATGATGATCTGATACTAACATTACACACAAGATATTCCAGTGCCAATGCAGCGAACTGAACGTCAAGAGGTTTCAGAGGAAAGGAACTCAATGTGTTCGTGATAGCAGGTGAATCGACTACCATTCTTTCACTGAAGCAGGCCAAAAATGAACACGCGGAAAAGGGCCAAACAATGCAGTCTCAAAAATGACATGTGAGATATCACCCAATCGTCTTCTACCCCCCCCCCCCCCCCCCCCGACCTTCGCGGCAGATGGTGTGCTGAGAGATGAGTCAATGGGCACGAGGATCTCATCCACAGTTTGTGTGTGCAGAAGACGGAGGCAAGATGGCCGGTCCGTGACAAAGTTTGCACGTGTAATGCTGCCGTCTCCTGACAATGAATATGAATTCCCACAACAAACTGGAGGGGCAAGGTGCTAGGTTCAAATCCTCGATGGAAGCCACTTTCTCGTTGTGTTTTTCACGGTGACTACAAATCCAAAGTTTGTTGGTACAATACATACCACACAATAGCAGCATACCACAGACAATAGACAGACGGACGGGTAGACAGACAGACGGACGGACGGACGACGGACGACGGACGGACAGATACGGACAGACACAGACATATTTTTTAACAGTATGACAGACAACAGACAGAACAGACGTTAAGACGGACAGCTCGGTACCTACGGATATCGACAGAAGAGATATTTTTTAAAAGTATCGGCCTTGAGTCGTTCCATTCGATCGGAACCGTAAATCTGGGAGAAATGTGCCTTTTCTAACTACACCCAGGCGTGAACCCGGACCACAAAAGTTCGTCACACGGTCGCCGCGCATTCAGGTTTAGCGAACTGTGCAAGCCAGCCAGACAGATAGATCAGACAGACATACATACAGACATACAGACAGACATAAAGATAGATCAGACAAACATACAGACAGATAGATCAGACAGACAATCAGACGGACAGATAGATCAGAAGGACGGACGGACGGACAGATAGACAGAGAGACAGACGGATGGACGGGCGGGCGGGCGGACGGACGGACGGACGGACGGACAAGGACGGACAGGGACAGACAGACGGACAGGGAGGACGGACGGACGGACGATGGACGGACAGACAGACAGACAGACAGACAGACAGACAGACAGACAGACAGACAGACAGACAGACAGACAGACAGGACAGACAGACAGACAGACAGACAGACAGACAGGACAGACAAAGACAGTCAGACAGACAGACAGACAGATCAGACAGAAGGAAGACAGACAGACAGACAGACAGACAGACAGACAGACAGACAGACAGACAGACAGACAGAAGAAGACGACGACGGTTGCCAAGGAAGTCAAGTCTTATCTGTCCACGTTGCTACTCGATCCTCCATTATAGGATTTTTCTGACACAAACAGTGCAGCAACACCACTAACGAAAGTGTAGTCTGAGTGCTCACACACTCGAAAGTGCTGTTTGGAGTACTTAGAAACGTCGAAAGTGCATGTGGGTCAGTGTTACACTAAGCAAGCTTTCCTTGAGTACTCACGATTTCGAACAGTAGCCTGGAGACGACAACACACGAAAATGATAGCCAAGAATTTTCACACACAAATGAAAGTGCTGGCCTGAAGTACTCACACACTAACGAAAGTGCTAGCCTGAAGTACTCAAACACTAACGAAAGTGCTAGCCTGAAGTACTCACACACTAACGAAAGTGCTAGCCTGGAGTACTCACACACTAACGAAAGTGCTAGCCTGAAGCACTCACACACAAACAAAAGCGCTAGCCTGAAGTACTCACACACTAACGAAAGTGCTAGCCTGAATTACTCACACACAAACAAAAGTTCTAGCCTGAAGTACTCACACACTAACGAAAGTGCTAGCCTGGACTACTCACACACTAACGAAAGTGCTAGCCTAGAGTAATCACACACAAACGAAAGTGCTAGCCTGGAGTACTAACACACTAACGAAAGTGCTAGCCTGGAGTACTCACACACAAACGAAAGTGCAAGCCTGGAGTACTCACACACTAACGAAAGTGCTAGCCTGGAGTACTCACACACTAACGAAAGTGCTAGCCTGGAGTACTCGCACACAAACGAAAGTGCTAGCCTGGAGTACTCACACACAAACGAAAGTGCTAGCCTGGAGTACTCACACACTAACGAAAGTGCTAGCCTGGAGTACTCACACACTAACGAAAGTGCTAGCCTGGAGTACTCACACACAAACGAAAGCGCTAGCCTGGAGTACTCACACACAAACAAGAGTGCTAGCCTGGAGTACTCACACAAAAGCAAAAGCGCTAGCCTGGAGTACTCAGACACTAACGAAAGCGCTAGCCAGGAGTACTCACACACAAACGAAAGCGCTAGCCTGGAGTACTCACACACAAACGAAAGCGCTAGCCTGGAGTACTCACACACTAACGAAAGCGCTAGCCTGATGTACTCACACACAAACGAAAGCGCTAGCCTGGAGTACTCACACACAAACGAAAGTGCTAGCCTGGAATACTCACACACTAACGAAAGTGCTAGCCTGGAGTACTCACACACTAACGAAAGCGCTAGCCTGGAGTACTCACACACTAACGAAAATGCTAGCCTGGAGTACTCACACACACAAACGAAAGTTGTCGTGTAGCGTACTCACACATGAACGAACGTTGGTGGTGTAGCGAGTACTCACACATGAACGAAAATTGTGATGTAGCGTATCTTCACACACAAACACAAGTTGTGGTTAGTACTCACCTAGAAAGAACTTGTTATGCAGCACACACATGAACGAAAGTTGCTAGTAGCGTCTTCACACATGAACGAAAGTTTGTGGTAGCCTAGCGTACTCACACAAAACGAAAGTTGTGGTGTAGCGTACTCACACAAAACGAAAGTTGCCTAGAAATCTTCACGACACAAACAAAGTTGTGGTGTAGCGTACTCACACATGAACGAAGTAGTTATGTACTACGAAAGTTGTGGTGTAGCGTACTCACACATGAACGAAAGTTTGTGGTGTAGCGTACTCACACATGAACGAAAGTTGTGGTGTAGCGTACTCACACAAACGAAACGAAAGTACTCACACATGTTGTGGTGTATGGTACTCACACATGAACGAAAGTTGTGGTGTAGCGTACTCACACATGAACGAAGTTGTGGTGTAGCGTACTCACACATGAACGAAAGTTGTGGTGCCTAGAATATCACACATGAACGAAAGTTGTGGTGTAGGGTACTCACACATGAACGAAAGTTGTGGTATAGCGTACTCACACATGAAACGAAAGTTATGTAGCGTACTCACACATGAACGAAAGTTGTGGTGCGTACTCACACATGAACGAAAGTTGTCGGTTTGGAATACTCCCACATGAACGATAGTTGTGGTGTGGGGTACTCACACATGAACGAAAGTTGTAGTGTAGGGTACTCACACATGAACGAAAGTTGTGGTGTAGGGTACTCACACATGAACGAAAGTTGTGGTGTAGCGTACTCACACATGAACGAAAGTTGTGGTGTAGCGTACTCACACATGAACGAAAGTTGTGGTGTAGGGTACTCACACATGAACGAAAGTTGTGGTGTAGCGTACTCACACATGAACGAAAGTTGTGGTGTAGCGTACTCACACATGAACGAAAGTTGTGGTGTAGGGTACTCACACATGAACGAAAGTTGTGGTGTAGGGTACTCACACATGAACGAAAGTTGTGGTGTAGCGTACTCACACATGAACGAAAGTTGTGGTGTAGCGTACTCACACATGAACGATAGTTGTGGTGTAGCGTACTCACACATGAACGAAAGTTGTGGTGTGGGGTACTCACACATGAACGAAAGTTGTGGTGTAGGGTACTCACACATGAAATAAAGTTGTGGTGTAGGGTACTCACACATGAAATAAAGTTGTGGTGTAGCGTACTCACACATGAAATAAAGTTGTGGTGTAGCGTACTCACACATGAAATAAAGTTGTGGTGTAGCGTACTCACACATGAACTAAAGTTGTGGTGTAGCGTACTCACACATGAAAGAAAGTTGTGGTGTAGCGTACTCACACATGAACGAAAGTTGTTATGTAGTACTTGTTGTGTAGCGTACTCACACATGAAATAAAGTTGTGGTGTAGCGTACTCACACATGAAATAAAGTTGTGATGTAGCGTACTCACATATGAACAAAAGTTGTGGTTTAGCGTACTCACACAAGAACAAAAGTTGTGGTGCAGCGTACACACATATGAACGAAAGTTGTGGTGTAGCGTACTCGCTCACAAACTAAAGTACCAGTATAGGTATCATTTCACCTGAGCAGCTCACCTGGTGGCGTTCGTTGTGTTCACGAAAGAATACAGGTAGGCAAACCGCAAAAAAAGCGCCACTCTCCTCACCTGTCTGTCTACAACACACAACCGGTCCTCAGTCTAGGAAGGCTGGTCCATGGTTGCCGTAGGTCACCTTGTAGTTCAGCAGCAGTGGAATTTATGCATTCTTCTGTTTAGTCTTTCTCATTCTACAACACCCGCCAAGTTTGTGTGTGTGTGTGTTCACGCGCGCGCGTGCGTGCGTGCATGTGTACGTGCGTGCGTGTGTGTGTGTGTGTGCGTGCGTGCGTGCAACTTCATTCTGTAATCTTTGTTGTCAGCTCTGGTATATGCCGCTACCTCACAATGTTTAGTTTCTCTTCTGTCAGCTCTGGTATATGCCGCTACCTCACAATGTTTAGTTTTTTTCATGTCAGTTGGGTATACAGCTACCTAAAAATGTTAGTTTCTCCTCTGTCAGCTCTGGTGTGTAGAGTTACCTCACAATATTTAGTTTCTCTTCTGTCAGCTCTGGTGTGTAGAGTTACCTCACAATATTTAGTTTCTCTTCTGTCAGCTCTGGTGTGTACAGCTGCTTCACAATATTTAGTTTCTCTTCTGTCAGCTCTGGTGTGTAGAGTTACCTCACAATATTTAGTTTCTCTTCTGTCAGCTCTGGTGTGTACAGCTACCTCACAATGTTTAGTTTCTCTTTTGTCAGCTCTGGTGTGTACAGCTGCTTCACAATATTTAGTTTCTCCTCTGTCAGCTCTGGTGTGTAGAGTTACCTCACAATGTTTAGTTTCTCTTCTGTCAGCTCTGGTGTGTAGAGATGCCTCACAATGTTTAGTTTCTCTTCTGTCAGCTCTGATGTGTACAGATACCTCACAATGTTTAGTTTCTCTTCTGTCAGCTCTGGTGTGTAGAGTTACTTCACAATGTTGTCTGTAGTGACATATTCCCATCAAGGGAAGTCACTCAGTCTACATTGTCACATCTGCTGCCCCGGGGTGTCCAGGTACCCAACCCTACAGACTTATGATATTGTCTACATTCATATATTGTCTGAGATGTAATATCTACGATGGTCACACAGACACAAGCAGACATACAGATAGATAGATACACAGACAATCTCTCGTATACACAGGCGCATATACAGGTGAACCTGAGGACAAACTGATGAAGGAACACCAGATCGACAGACAGACAGACAAGCAGGCATACATTTTTTATAAACATCTAGTAGACAGACAGAGGGGGCCAGTCAACAGGCAGGCAGGCGATCAGAAGGACGGAAGGACTGACAGACAGACAGACACACACCGACAGACATACAGGCACAGACCGACCGACCGACTGACAGAGAGACAGACAGACAGACAGACAGACCCACCGACCGACAGATAGAGACGGACAGACTGACATGCAGACAGACAGACAAGCACAGACCGACAGACAGGCACAGACCGACAGGCAGACAGAGAGACAGACAGACAGAGAGAGATCGACCGACGTCGTCGGCGACCCACCTACCGACGAGAGAGACAGACCTGACAGACAGGACATCCAGGTCCGACAGAACCGACCCGACAGACAGACAGACAGACAGACAGACAGACAGACAGACAGACAGACAGACAGACAGACGACAGACAGAGACAGACAGACAGACAGACAGACAGACAGACAGACAGACAGAAGACAGACAGACAGACAGACAGACAGACAATACTAGATAGACAGACATCAGACAGACAGACAGACATACAGATAGACAGACAGACAGACAGACAGACAGACAGGACAGACAGACAGACAGACAGGTATGACAGACAGACAGACAGACAGACAGACAGACAGACAGACAGATAGACAGACAGACACAGATAGACAGACAGACAGGCAGACAGACAGATAGATAGGCAGGCAGACAGATAGATAGACAGACAGACAGACAGATAGGCAGATAGACAGATAGACAGACAGACAGACAGACAGACAGACAGATAGATAGACAGATAGATAGATAGATAGATAGATCAGATAGATAGATAGATAGATAGATAGATAGATAGATAGATAGATAGATAGATAGATAGATAGATAGATAGAGACGATAGATAGATAGATAGATAGATAGATAGATAGATAGATAGATAGATAGATAGATAGATAGACAGATAGATAGATAGATAGATAGATAGATAGATAGATAGATAGATAGATAGATAGATAGATAGATAGATAGATAGATAGATATAGATAGATAGATAGATAGATAGATAGATAGATAGATAGATAGATAGATAGAGATAGATAGATAGATAGATAGATAGATAGATAGATAGATAGATAGATAGATAGATAGGATAGATAGATAGATAGATAGATAGATAGATAGATTATAGATAGATAGATATATAGATAGATAGATAGATAGATAGATAGATAGATGATCGATAGATAGATAGATTATAGATAGATAGATAGATAGATAGATATGATAGATAGATAGATAGATAGATAGATAGATATATAGATAGATAGATAGATAGATAATAGATAGATAGATAGATAGATAGACTGCAAAGATGTGGCAGAAATACCTCAGAAGGCACCGCTGTTCCTCCGTGCCCCCCTCCCACCTGTCTACATTCTTCCTCTCCCAAGTAGACAAGTCACTGAAGGTCACATGGCAGACTGTTGATTGTTTACCCTAACAACCACAGACGGGGAAGGGCAGGCTTAGAGCCAGTCTCCTTGTTTAGGCTCATGAGCTCCGATAAACCACTCAGACTATCTCCACATTCCTATTTTCTTGCTCTCGCCATATTTCATTTCTTTCTTCTCGATGTCTTACAGTTCACCAGCCGTGTTTCCACTCACATTCAACTGCAATCCAAGGCATCGGTCCCACACTGGAGACTGACCATGGCACCAGATCCAGTAGACAACAAGCTTGAACACACCAAGTCAACAGTTTTCTATGGAAGCCCAGAGCCATGACGTGTGGAAAACTTGGTTCTCTATCTCTTTGGTAGAGGTTCCAACTGCAGACGGGTCACCAGTAATTGCTTCGCTCTTCTGCCAGGGGAAATCACCTTAAATGCTCATCATTGTCTCATTTGAAAACAAACAAACTAGTGAAAGACATGTTAGTCCCAGCGAAACTGTGACGCTGGCACACGCAAATAAATTAAACGCATAAAACAGCTGTCAGATGTCTCGGATAAGGTCTATGTTCGCTCTAGTCGTGTTATCATATCCTGGTATATGTGCCCCTCCCCCCTTCCCCACCACAACCCTCCTGACGCCAGTGGTTGTCCAGCTGGTTTCTTCCTCACAAAATAATTGCATAGTCTTGAAGTTTCTTCGCATAATTAATGCATCATCGTAATCATCCACTTATGTCGTTAAGCGTTCTTGGGAGGAACAGTTTGCGATCCATTGCTTGATAGCCAGCAATAGCTATTGTCATTCCATGTGGATGTAGAAGCTCTTTAATGTCATCAGTTCATCTTCTCCAAGGGCCGAATCTTGACTTCACTTCAGATCTTTTCACGTGTTCCGCCTGCACTGCTAGTTATTCTGGCTGCATTCTTACTAAATGGCCGAACCATTTGATCTTAGTGATTAGTGATTAGAAAGGATTATCATCACAGCACTTCGGACAGATCCATAGGTGCTCCGCAAAAGCTCCACAAGTGTAAAACGACCGATGACGCCGGTTCTGTGTTGGTCAATGAAACGTCTTGTCCTCTTAGTGAAATATTCATTTCTGGCAGCTCCAGGCTGCACCCCTATGTCCATCAGTCTAGACAGGGATACAGAGTCATGTCCTTTGGCGTTCTCCTCGGTACGGGAAGCATTTTGACTGTCTGTGTCTTGATGAATTTTGCACGGTGTTATCCTACAGTCTGTCTGATAATATCATTTATCATGGAAAGATATCAAACCGAACGAAAAGTACAGTTTCGAGCTTTACAATATAACAAACAAACAAAAACGAAACGTGAACCTCGCGGCTTTAGTAACCGTTATCATCACATACATAAATTAAACAAAACCACACGAATGACTGACTGACTGACTTTCTACCCCACCAGGACATCGCACAAGCGATAAACACCCGATGACACAAAGTGCCACCATGCGGATGAGGATCGCCGTGGAGAGGTCCCAGAAACCGCGTTCAGACATTTGGCCATATGTATGGCCTGCCTATATTGCGGCCCCTGGCAAAAGCCAGAGTAGGGCTTCAAATGACAAAAAATTTCGTTCTAAAAAGGACGTTATTGGATATATAAAAATAACCACACGAATTTATAAACATCACTTAACTAACGTGTCCCTTAGCAGCCATGTTGATGTCTTGTCAGTGGAATAAACAGGCAACATGGGGTCTTATAATATATATCCGGGGAATGCCAAGGACCGTAACTCGAGAATTTTAGATGAAACTATGTTGACAGTTCAATCCCCTGGGTGTGAGTGTTCCCATAGTGAAAATAACCAGATTTTCAATGGACTTGCGGACTCTGTCGCCAAAGTGGCTAGATTTTATGGCTGCCGCCTCCATGTCGTGGACACTTTGATGATTCTGGGAGTTGAAGTGGAACGGTATCGGCTATATGGCACCGTTCTGCACATCAATTTCACATTTCTAACTTTGTCTTGTATGGTTAAGTTCGCGGCTTTTTTCAAGAATCTTATTCACAGATGTTAACTTCACGTAGGTTAGCCTTTGATATTGTCCAAGTCTGGCACTTGTAGCTTAGAACTTGTATAAATATACTGCTTATAATCTGCTTCTTGGCGCTCATGCTTATGTTTTGAATTCTTAATTACGGTGTTAGTTGATATATAAGTGTACTGGCTCGTTGCCGGTTGTTTCTATTTCCCGATCTATTGTCCCATCCTCCAGGAATATGCTTCCTCAATAATTAAATTCTTCAACTTGCTTCAGACAAGAACAATTTAACCCTATAGGTAGGGGTCAGGGAATTCTGGTGAACTGCGTTATTTCCATGCCAGTAGTATTTATTTTTATGTTATATCTTTCGCATGTTGAAATTTGTTTAAATGTTCTCGCAGTCTACTCACTCACTGTATCATACATAATTCATTCACTTGGCTGAAAGACTGTTTCCTGTGTAGCGCACACATAGAAATGTCACATGTCATTGTTTATCCACCCACCGATTTCTGGCAGTCTCGTCAGAAATCCCGTCACTAGACACTAGTGAAGCTGGACGACAACAGTTCTATTTATTCCCAAAAGTATCGCAACTACAATCATTCTCTGACTGTTTCATATGTGCAGTAACTGGCTGTACATTACTCCAATAGCTGTCTGACTATTTCATTCATCGCTTCAATTCTCGGCTATTAATTTCTGGCTATTAAGTACACACAATAATCATCTGGCTACTTCCTATACATAATATTCATCTAGCTACTTTATGCAACTCTTCAATTCCCGCTAGACAAATGTGTGAACTAAGAACACCGTGTGAACTAAGAACCCCGTGTGGAACTAAGAACACCGTGTGAACTAAGAACACCGTGTGAACTAAGAACACTGTGTGAACTAAGAACACCGTGTGAACTAAGAACACCGTGTGAACTAAGAACACCGTGTGAACTAAGAACACCGTGTGAACTAAGAACACCGTGTGAACTAAGAACACCGTGTGAACTAAGAACACCGTGTGAACTAAGAACACCGTGTGAACTAAGAACACCGTGTGAACTAAGAACACCGTGTGAACTAAGAACACCGAGTGAACTAAGAACACCGAGTGAACTAAGAACACCGTGTGAACTAAGAACACCGTGTGAACTAAGAACACCGTGTGAACTAAGAACACTGAGTGAACTAAGAACACTGAGTGAACTAAGAACACTGAGTGAACTAAGAACACCGAGTGAACTAAGAACACCGTGTGAACTAAGAACACTGTGTGAACTAAGAACACCGTGTGAACTAAGAACACCGAGTGAACTAAGAACACTGAGTGAACTAAGAACACTGAGTGAACTAAGAACACTGAGTGAACTAAGAACACTGTGTGAACTAAGAACACTGGGTGAACTAAGAACACTGGGTGAACTAAGAACACTGAGTGAACTAAGAACACAGAGTGAACTAAGAACACAAAGTGAACTAAGAACACTGAGTGAACTAAAAACACAGAGTGAACTAAGAACACTGTGTGAACTAAAAACACAGAGTGAGCTAAGAACACTGAGTGAACTAAGAACACTGTGTGAACTAAGAACACTAGGTGAACTCTATAATCAAAAGAGTGGTCAAATAAGTGTTCCCTTATTGTAAGTGTTCGCCTGCCAACCCGACGGTCGTAAGTTCAGGACCTGACGGAGCCCGTGTTTATTTCCTGTCAACAACAAACTCGGCTGCCAGATCGACCTAACGATAAACAGGTACCAAGTAAAGTCATGGGAAGTAAAGGCAGTAGTGTCATGTTAAACATGTCACCCACAGAGTACCCATCATTTTATTAAATCAAAATATCACCCCTAAATGTCCGAAACACCAAAAGGCGTCGAAAAGGGTCTGTATACACATCCAATAAACTATCCAGGGAAAGCTGAAAGTGCTGCAGCACGCACAGACCCACAGATAAGCAGCTGATGACTGGCTTCAACAGAGCAAGTTAAAAATACACCTGGTTTAACGTGGACTCTCCTACCGGGTCCCACAAGATTCAGGCTAGGGAAGGGCCACGATGCCATTAGGCTCTGACTGCCCGTGATTTGTGCACAGGTAGCAGTGGGCTAATGTTGGTAATGTTTGTGAGTGGGTTTGGGTGTACGCGAGCATGCGTGCGTGTGTTTGTGTGTGTGCGAGCGTATGTGTGTTTGCGTGTGTGCGAGCGTATGTGTGTTTGCGTGTGTGCGAGCGTGTGTGTGTTTGTGTGTGTGCGAGCGTATGTGTGTGTGCGAGCGTATGTGTGTGTGTGCGCGAGCGTATGTGTGTGTGTGTGTGTGTGTGTGTGTGTGAAATATGCAGAGCGCCGTCAGAAGCGGAAGGAAGTTTGTTTGTGCTGTGAAAATTTTTAAGCACTGGAGAGATAGGAGAGAGAGAGAGAGGAGGGGATGGAGAGAAGATAGAGAGGAGGAGAGGAAAGAGGAGAGAGAGCGGAGGGAATAGATTGAGAGAGAGAGAGAAAGGGGGTGGGGAAAAGAGAGAGAGTGAGAGAAAGATAGAGAGAGAGAGTGAGAGAAAGAGAGGAGAGATAGAGAGAGGCGATTAGAGAGAGAGAGGAGAGAGAGCATAGAGAGAAAGAGAGGAGAGAGAGAGCAGAGAGCCGGGAAACAAAAGTCAGTAGAGGAGGGAGTGGTGTTAGGGAGACAACGCGCAGGTAACGATTCCCCAATCCGAGGCTGCTGTCTGAGGTTGAGAAACTTTGTCTTACCCTAAACTGTTGACGAGACTTAGGCACGATGTTTGTGTTTCTGAAACTTTTTTTCTCCCCCGGGCTGTTACGAGAATTACCAGTTGTTTACATGAGGAGAAGCATAGGCGAGGAGCGACAGAGGGGATTAAAACAGAATGTACATGCATATATATATATATATATATATATATATGATATATAATATATATATTTATATATATATATATCTCTATATATATATATATATATAGAGAGAGAGAGAGAGAGAGAGAGACAGACAGACAGACAGACAGACAGACAGACAGACAGACAGACAGACAGACAGACAGACAGACAGACAGACAGACAGAAACAACAGCGAATGGTAACAAACGAAGCAAAGGATAAATGGGAAAATGACTGTAGAAAGCTGTCGTGATATATACCAGTTAATGAACGGTAGTTGATCATATCGTATATATTTATATCCTAGTAGGAACAATTATGAAAAATAATCTACCATTTAGAGAACTATTATTAAATATAATATGATATGTAATTAACTATCGTTGTTTAGAAAACACCATGCCCGAAACAATTAATATTTTTAACTGTTGCTTAGGCTCAAACTATTCCCCCCCCCCCCCACCTTTTCTCTTCCCCCCCACACACACACACACACATACACACACACATATACATACACACCATTTTTTGAACAATAATTATATGTGTTACACCATTTGAGGAAATCATTACCATCAAGTGCCTTGCCGACTGTTGTGAGCGTTCATGTCTCTCCACAATCTGCGGTCCGCCGCAACTGCGATCAGTTCGTGTGTTGACGCCCCTCTATGCCAAGACAAAAAGACTATCAAGAATTGTTTCACGCTGTCTTTGTCTGTCTCATTTTACACAGATCTTTCCAGTGGTCATACCATATTCTATTTTCCCTCTTCTTATAACATGATCACAAAACGATGACTGTCTCTTGATGATGTATGTGATAAGTTGTCCAAGGAATTCCAAGGATTCTTCTGTAAAACGACATCTCCGCTGCCTCCAGATGATGATTAATTGTCCAGGCTTCGCAGCCCTATGTTAAAGCTGGCTCTATATAGTTAGTTAGTTGTCTATCATTTAAAGGACGTTGCAGAACCAACCCCAGTATTCTTTGGCTGCTGCTGTTTTTCTAGGCAAATTTACGTTCATTTGTTTGCCATTGCTTTCTGGCTGTATATAGCATGCACGAATTATTTTCCCAAGCTACAATGACATCGATTTATTGCATAAAATGTTCTTCGTTTTGTAAAATGCAGATTGGCCTGTCTTTTATCTCTGTGATACATCTTTCATCGAATGTTATTTATGTGCCCAGATACTTAAATTTCAGTACTTGTCCTAAAATAACGCCTTTGACTTTTATTATACATTTAGACATTTCTTGGAAATCACCATTACTTCTGTCTTTCCATTATTCAGACTGAGACCCATTCTATGACTGTCTACCACCACCGCATCTATCAATTCCTGTAGTTGTGTTTGCCTTGTCGCTATCAAGAGCGTGTCATCCGCGGAACGCAGGTTGTTTCTGTTATGACCACAAACCACAATTCTTGGCAAATCGGTGACAGATCTCATTACATATCCACTGTATAATGCGAAGAAATCAGATGATAGTACAGAGCCTTGTCGTACTTCCCTCGTTATGCTTTGACATGTTCCCAAGTGGTTATTAATTCTTATAGCCTATGTTTGCTGTTGTTGCGTGTTCTTTATTATTCAGAAATCTTTTCCATCAAAATTTAACTTTTCCAATAGTTTGATTATTTCATTATGTTCCACACAATCAAATGCTTTCGTAAAGTCAATGAAACAATATTAAAGATATTTTTTTTTAAATGTATATAGCTCTTTCTGAAAGAGTTCTGAGGATGTATATGGCATTGTTTGTACATTTTCCTTCCACAAGCCCACACGTTCTTCACTAATTTCAGGTTTTATCTTGTTTCGTATTCTTCTCATAATTATTCTCAGTAACATTTAATGAAATAAGATCCTTTAATTATGCCACTTAAAGGGTTATGATTATATATGTTATACCATGTAATGAAAAATATAGATTATACCATGTAATGAAACTATGCTAATATAGACTATACCACGTAGTGAAACTATGCTAATATAGATTATACCTAATGAAACTATGCTAATATAGATTATACCATGTAATGAAACTATGCTAATATAGATTATACCATGTAATGAAACTTTGCTAGTATAGATTATACCATGTATTGAAACTATGCTAGTAAAGACTACACCATGGAATGAAACTATGCTAGTAGACTACACCATGTAATGAAACTATGCTAGTTTATAGAATACACCATGTAATGAAACTAGGCTAGTATAGACAACCATGAATGAAACCGATGATAGTATAGACTACACCATGTAATGAAAACTATGCTAGTATAGATTACAACCTGTAATGAACCTATGCAATATAGATATACCATGCAATGAAATATGCAGTATGGACTACACCATGTTAATGAAACTATTGTAGTAAGATTAACCATGTAAAGAAAATAGCTAATATGATTATACCTGTATGAAAATATGCTATATAGACTACATCAAGTAATGAAAATATGCTAGTATA
>CAJHNH020006568.1:422099-425138 GCA_905116865.2 Candidula unifasciata | reverse complement strand
AAAAGTTGTGGTGTAGGGTACTCACACATGAACGAAAGTTGTGGTGTAGGGTACTCACACATGAAACGAAAGTTGTTATGTAGCGTACTCACACATGATGAACGAAAGTTGTGGCGTAACGTACTCACACATGAACGAAAGTTGTGGTGTGAGGTACTCCACACATGAACGAAAGTTGTGGTGTAGCGTACTCACACATGAACGAAAGTTGTGGTGTAGGGTACTCACACTATGAAACGAAAGTTATGGTGTAGGGTACTCACACATGAACGAAAGTTGTGGTTGTAGCGTACTCACACATGAACCGAAAGTTGTTGTGTAGCGTACTCACACATGAACGAAAGTTGTTGTGGTGTAGGGTACTCACACATGAACGAAAGTTGTTATGTAGCGTACTCACACATGAACGAAAGTTGTTATGTAGCGTACTCACACATAAACGAAAGTTGTTATGTAGCGTACTCACACATAAACGAAAGTTGTGGTGTAGCGTACTCACACATGAACGAAAGTTGTGGTGTAGGGTACTCACACATGAACGAAAGTTGTGGTGTAGGGTACTCACACATGAACGAAAGTTGTGGTGTAGCGTACTCACACATGAACGAAAGTTGTGGTGTAGGGTACTCACACATGAACGAAAGTTGTGGTGTAGGGTACTCACACATGATCGAAAGTTGTGGTGTAGGGTACTCACACATGAACGAAAGTTGTGGTGTATGGTACTCACACATGAACGAAAGTTGTGGTGTATGGTACTCACACATGAACGAAAGTTGTGGTGTAGCGTACTCACACATGAACGAAAGTTGTGGTGTATGGTACTCACACATGAACGAAAGTTGTGGTGTAGGGTACTCACACATGAACGAAAGTTGTTATGTAGCGTACTCACACATGAACGAAAGTTGTTATGTAGCGTACTCACACATGAACGAAAGTTGTTATGTAGCGTACTCACACATGAACGAAAGTTGTGGTGTAGCGTACTCACACATGAACGAAAGTTGTGGTGTAGCGTACTCACACATGAACGAAAGTTGTGGTGTAGCGTACTCACACATGGACGAAAGTTGTTATGTAGGGTACTCACACATGAACGAAAGTTGTGGTGTAGCGTACTCACACATGAACGAAAGTTGTGGTGTAGCGTACTCACACATGAACGAAAGTTGTGGTGTAGCGTACTCACACATGGACGAAAGTTGTGTTATGTAGTGTGGGTAGCCGTCACACATGAACGAAAGTTGTTATGTAGCGTACTCACACATGAACGAAAGTTGTTATGTAGCGTACTCACACATGAACGAAAGTTGTTATGTAGCGTACTCACACATGAACGAAAGTTGTGGTGTAGGGTACTCACACATGAACGAAAGTTGTGGTGTATGGTACTCACACATGAACGAAAGTTGTGGTGTAGCGTACTCACACATGGACGAAAGTTGTGTTGTAGGGTACTCACACATGAACGAAAGTTGTGGTGTAGGGTACTCACACATGAACGAAAGTTGTGGTGTAGCGTACTCACACATGAACGAAAGTTGTGGTGTAGCGTACTCACACATGAACGAAAGTTGTGGTGTAGGGTACTCACACATGAACGAAAGTTGTTATGTAGCGTACTCACACATAAACGAAAGTTGTGGTGTATGGTACTCACACGTGAACGAAAGTTGTGGTGTAGCGTACTCGCTCACAAACTAAACTAGCAGTACAAGTATCATTTCACCTGAGCAGCTCACCTGGTGGCGTTCGTTATGTGCACGAAAGAATACGGGTAGGCAAACAGCAAACAATGCACCACTCTCCTCACCTGTCTGTCTACAACACACAACCGGTCCTCAGTCTAGGAAGGCTGATCCATGGTTGCCGTAGGTCACCTTGTAGTTCACCAGCAGTGGAATTTATACATACTTCGGTTTAGTGTTTCTCATTCTACAACACCCCGCGAGGTGTGTGTGTGTGTGTGTGTGTGTGCGTGTGTGTGTGTGTGTGTGTGCGTGTGCGTGCGTGCGTTCGTGTGTGTGTGTGCGTGCAATTTTTTTTCTGTAATCTCTGTTGTCAGCTCTTGTATATACAGCCACCTCACAATGTTCAATTTCTTTTATGTTAGCTGAGTATGCAGCTACCTAAAAATATTAGTTTCTCTTTTGTCAGCTCTGGTGTGTAGAGTTACCTTACAACTGAGTGAACTAAGAACGCTGTGTGAACTAAGAACACAGAGTGAACTAAGAACACAGAGTGAACTAAGAACACAGAGTGAACTAAGAACACAGGGTGAACTAAGAACACTGAGTGAACTAAGAACACCGTGTGAACTAAGAACACTGAGTAAACTAAGAACACATAGTGAACTAAGAACACTGAGTGAACTAAGTACAATGAGTGAACTAAGAACACTGTGTGAACTAAGAACACTAAGTGAACTAAGAACACTAATTTGAACTAAGAACACAGAGTGAACTAAGAACACTGTGTGAACTAAGAAAACAGAATGAACTAAGAACGCCGTGTGAACTAACAACACTGTGTGAACTAAGAACACCCGACGGTCGTGAGTTCAGGACCTGACGGAGCCCGTGTTTATTTTCTTGTCAACAACAACCTCGGCTGCCAGATCGACTTAACGATAAACAGGTACCAAGTAAAGTCATGGGAAGTAAAGGCAGTAGTGTCATGTTAAACACGTCACCATTAGAGTACCCATCATTTTATGAAATCAAAAGGTCACCCCTAAATGTCCGAAACGCCAAAAGGTGTCAAAAAGGGTCTGTATACACATTGTATAAACTATCCAGGGAAAGCTGAAAGTGCTGCAGCACGCACAGACCCACAGATAAGCAGCTGATGACTGGCTTCAACGGAGCAAGTTAAAAATACACCTGGTTTAACGTGGACTCTCCTACCGGGTCCCACAAGATTCAGGCTAGGGAAAGGCCACGATGCCATTAGGCTCTGGTTGTCAGTGATTTGTGCACAGGTAGCAGTGGGCTAATGATGGTAATGTTTGTGAGTCGGTTTGGGTGTGCGCGAGCA
>CAJHNH020006568.1:287099-419599 GCA_905116865.2 Candidula unifasciata | reverse complement strand
GTAATGAAACTATGCTAATATAGATCATACCATGTAATGAAACTATGCTAATATAGATGATACCATGTAATGAAACTATGCTAATATAGATGATACCATGTAATGAAACTATGCTAATATAGATGATACCATGTAATGAAACTATGCTAATATAGATTACACCATGTAATGAAACTATGCTAATATAGATTATACCATGTAATGAAACTATGCTAATATAGATGATACCATGTAATGAAACTATGCTAATATAGATTATACCATGTAATGAAACTATGCTAATATAGATTATACCATGTAATGAAACTATGCTAATATAGATCATACCATGTAATGAAACTATGCTAATATAGATCATACCATGTAATGAAACTATGCTAATATAGATCATACCATGTAATGAAACTATGCTAATATAGATCATACCATGTAATGAAACTATGCTAATATAGATCATACCATGTAATGAAACTATGCTAATATAGATCATACCATGTAATGAAACTATGCTAATATAGAATCATACCATGTAATGAAACTATGCTAATATAGATCATACCATGTAATGAAACTATGCTAATATAGAATCATACCATGTAATGAAACTATGCTAATATAGATCATACCATGTAATGAAACTATGCTAATATAGATCATACCATGTAATGAAACTATGCTAATATAGATCATACCATGTAATGAAACTATGCTAATATAGATCATACCATGTAATGAAACTATGCTAATATAGATCATACCATGTAATGAAACTATGCTAATATAGATCATACCATGTAATGAAACTATGCTAATATAGATCATACCATGTAATGAAACTATGCTAATATAGATCATACCATGTAATGAAACTATGCTAATATAGATCATACCATGTAATGAAACTATGCTAATATAGATCATACCATGTAATGAAACTATGCTAATATAGATTATACCATGTAATGAAACTATGCTAGTATAGACTACACCATGTAATGAAACTATGCTAATATAGATCATGCCATGTAATGAAACTATGCTAATATAGATCATACCATGTAATGAAACTATGCTAATATAGATCATACCATGTAATGAAACTATGCTAATATAGATCATACCATGTAATGAAACTATGCTAATATAGATGATACCATGTAATGAAACTATGCTAATATAGATGATACCATGTAATGAAACTATGCTATAGATATACCATGATGAAACTACCATAGTCATACCAATGAAACTATGCTAATATAGATCATACCATGTAATGAAACTATGCTAATATAGATATATACCATGTAAAATGAAACTATGCTAATATAGATCATACCATGTAATGAAACTATGCTAATATAGATCATACCATGTAATGAAACTATGCTTATATAGATGAAACTATGAAACTATGCTATATAGATCATACCATGTAATGAAACTATGCTAATATAGATCATACCATGTAATGAAACTATGCTAATATAGATCATACATGTAATGAAACTATGCTAATATAGATTAAACCATGTAATGAAACTATGCTAATATAGATCATACCATGTAATGAAACTATGCTAATATAGATTATACCATGTAATGAAACTATGCTAATATAGATACATACCATGTAATGAAACTATGCTAATATAGATTATACCATGTAATGAAACTATGCTAATATAGATTATACCATGTAATGAAACTATGCTAGTATAGATTATACCATGTAATGAAACTATGCTAATATAGATTATACCATGTAATGAAACTATGCTAGTATAGACTACACCATGTAATGAAACTATGCTAGTATAGACTACACCATGTAATGAAACTATGCTAGTATAGACTACACCATGTAATGAAACTATGCTAATATAGATTATACCATGTAATGAAACTATGCTAATATAGATTATACCATGTAATGAAACTATGCTAATATAGATCATACCATGTAATGAAACTATGCTAATATAGATTATACCATGTAATGAAACTATGCTAATATAGATCATACCATGTAATGAAACTATGTAATGAAACTATGCTAATATAGCTATAGACTACCATGTAATGAAACTATGCTAATATAGATCATACCATGTAATGAAACTATGCTAATATAGATGATACCATGCAATGAAACTATGCTAATATAGATCATACCATGTAATGAAACTATGCTAATATAGATCATACCATGTAATGAAACTATGCTAATATAGATCATACCATGTAATGAAACTATGCTAATATAGATGATATACCATGTAATGAAAAACTATGCTAATATAGATTATACCATGTAATGAAACTATGCTAATATAGATTATACCATGTAATGAAACTATGCTAATATAGATCATACCATGTAATGAAACTATGCTAATATAGATCATACCATGTAATGAAACTATGCTAATATAGATCATACCATGTAATGAAACTATGCTAATATAGATGATACCATGTAATGAAACTATGCTATAGATATAGATGCTAATATACACCATGTAATGAAACTATGCTAATATAGATCATACCATGTAATGAAACTATGCTAATATAGATGATGCAATGTAATGAAACTATGCTAATATAGATTATACCATGTAATGAAACTATGCTAATATAGATCATACCATGTAATGAAACTATGCTAATATAGATCATACCATGTAATGAAATTATGCTAATATAGATCATGCCATGTAATGAAACTATGCTAGTAGAGACTACACCATGTAATAAAACTATGCTAATATAGATGATACCATGCAATGAAACTATGATTGCGTAAAGCCAATAAGTAAAGAACCATTTTCCACCCCGTCAGGAGTATTGGGCATATAGGGCTAGATCTTTACTTTACAGACCAATGCGCACTCGTGGGCGATGAGGTCAGTGTCCATGCTGGTCGCCTTTACTTCCTTGGGCTGTACTTGGTACTTATTTCCGGCTGGGAGCCAACGTCATTTAATTTTGTAAAAACATTGTCCCTCAAGATAACATTTCATAAGCGATGATTAAATTGATTAAACCAGTAATAAAAATGGCTATACCGAATATTCGCTTCGTATTCGCTTCGGGGCCGAATAGTTGACCTATCGGCTTTCGGTATTCGGCCGAATAGTTGCGGTCGGACCGAAGACGAATAGTAGTTACTTTACACCCGCTTCTGCATACACGGCCTTAATACTGACAACATGGAACGACTGGTTTTGTTGAAAGTTAATGCAGCTTTAACCAAGTTTAGTTACTTGTTATAAATCTTAGGATTCTTTCATTCCTAGTTATTAGTTACCACAGACTGACTGAAGGATGCAAAACATAAAAAATTTTTAAATGTTTGCTATTCTGTACCATACTTAGACATGGAAAGAATATAAACTCCGAAATCATCCAAGTCGATAATATGAAAATCAAACGAACGGAAACATACGAGTACTTGGGTGCAAACTTCAACTGCTCCAACGTGCTGAGAGAAGAAATACGATCTAGAATACAATCTAGAAATAAAGTATACTATGCCCTTCAACATCTGCTAAAGTCCAATTGTCTGTCTCGCAACACCAAGATCAAAATATATAAAACGTTGATAAGACCAGTCGTTTTATATGGCTCTGAAACTTGAAGCAGAAATAAAAGAGATGATGCCTTATTACAGGTTTTCGAAAACAGTTTTACGACGAATCTTTGGACCCATCACAGATGCTAACAGCGGGAAATGGAGAGTGAGAAGCAACAACGTAACACATCATCTGTTTAAATCACCAGTGATCACTGGCATCATGAGAGCTAACAGACTAAAATGGTTGGTGCATATTGAAAGAATGTCAGAAGACAGAGAAGTAAAACTGTATACACCTGAGAGAAGAATGGGCGTAGACCACGAGGCAGACAAGAAAGAAGTCCGAGAGATAATGTCCAGCCAGACCTGCAAACAACTGGTGTCACAAATTGTGAAGAGAAGGCCAGTCAGAGAGATGAATGCAACAGTAAACCTCAAGGGCTCAGAATGCTAGAGAAGAAGATGACTATTCTGTGCTACTTTATGTGAAGTTCAGCATACATTTGACATTCATCTTCATCATCATCATAGACCACTTCTGCCGTTAGGCGCCGTGGGGAGGAATAATTTGCGATCCAGTGCACTTTGGCTGCCACTGGCTATTGTCATGCCGTGAAGGCGTAGAGTGTCTTTAATGTTGTCGATCCATTTTTTTCCGCGGCCGTCCTCTTGCTCTTGTAGTTGATCTTCTGAGATGTAGTGCTTGTGATGGTATTTCATCTTGCTGCATTCTAACGAAATGGCCGAACCACTTGATCTGCTGTTTCTCGATGAATCTAGTACAAGGTGTCGTTCCCACAATTTGCCTGATAGTTTCATTATTCACTTTATCTCGTACGGTTAGGTTGGCTGCTTTTCTCAGGCACCTCATCTCGCAGGTGGTAATTTTGCGTATATGGGCTTTAGATAGTGTCTATGTTTGGCACTGGTAGCTTAATGTTGGAACAAATATGCTATTAATAATCTGTCTCTTTGCACTCATAGTTATGCTTGGATGTCTTAATAATGGTGACAATACATTTGACATTATTAGATATATTTTATACACTTCGTATTCGTATTCGGCCGAATAGTTGGTCCCGTTATTCGTATTCGGCCGAAATAGTAATGAACAATGATTATTTATGTTTGACCATTTCATGAACTGTGCGAATAAATATTTCACTATTTAGCGAGCTTGCACTAAATGTAAAACACTGATCCCGGTGTCTGTTTGAGGAATTCCTCTTCTCAAAGACAGAAGTCCGCGTCTATCAGAGCTGGCACGAAGGTCACAGTTGAGATTATTTCTATCTCGGGGGGGGGGGGGTGTGATGCGGCTAGGAGATTGTGGGTCCGACCCAGGTCTATATGTGACCTCTCTCGATGCTCAGACAGGCCAACCAGCAAGGAAACAGAAGTTCTCTGTATTTAAAGATATCTTGGAGAAACATCTCTGGCCTTAACTCATGTTCTGTATTTCGGGACAACGAGATTTAAATCGCCCGGTCAGCTCAAACAAATACGGTAATAACTGGTTTTCTAATACGACATGTTTGAAAGAAAATGAGAGGCCATCAATTAGATAAATTTAAATCAATGAATAGACTCATGAAAAACAAATGACTGATTGACGTTTGTAATTTCTTTCTTCTGCTAATGCTCTTTTTATTCTGTTCTATCATTCTATAGTCGAGGCTGTTTTCAAGATGGCTTCCCCGGGAAAAGTCGAGAGCTGCAAGAGACTTGAACACCGCCTGTGATAAATTAGCCTATCCCAGCCCATGTCAGCACATCCGAGCCCATTTCAGCTCATCCCAGCCCATGTCAACAGATCCCAGCCCGTGTCAGCCGATTTTAGCCCATGTCAGCACATCCCATCCCATGTCAGTCCATCCCAGCCCATGTCAGCAGATCCCAGCCCATGTCAGCACATCCCAGCCCATGTCAGCACATCCCAGCCCATGTCAGCCCATCCCAGCCCATGTCAGCACATCCCAGCCCATGTCAACCCATCCCAGCCCAATCCCAGCCCATGTCAACCAGACAACAGATCTGGGCTGTGACATTTAGGCCTTCACATATTCTGGACTCAGTCAGTGGTTTAGGCTGACCAGTTCCTTCCTGGCGCCCGTTTCTTCACAAAAAGACAACCAGAAAATGTCCCTAATTGTTCAGTGTCACTTCTAGGCAGCTAGATCGATCGAGCGTCGTGATTGTTTACAACGAAATGGGTGGGAGTGGATGGTGTGGTGGGGTCGGAGGGAGTTGCAGAGGAGGACAAGAGTTTCACACCTGAGAGTTAAACCCCCACCCTCCAAAGTGTGGGTCTCGGGTCCCATTTAAGCAGAAAACAAAAACAAACAAATTAGAATCCCTGCTAAAAATAAATCAATATCACAGGGATAGCTACATCCATTTCTGTCTTCCATCACGCGTTCACTGGTTGTAAACTCCGGTGGACAGTTATGGATGTTCGTCCACCTCTGGACTTTAGTCTTGTTCCAGAACCTGAGTGTTGCGTGCACATCCGTTTCACACATCTGGCTCTTTTTTTATGCAGACTGTTAGTCCTTCGCCTCTCAAAGGATGTCTCCAGTGAGTCGACTCCTACGACATGCTTGCTGGGGAACTATTTGTTTTAATTATTATTGTTTTTCCCACAACAGGGTCCCGGAACGCACACAAGGACATTCCAACATTAAAACAACTTTCTCCGACGCTAAGGCCATCGTCTGTCTTTCTGTCTGTCTGCTTGCCTGCCTGTCTGTCTCAGCTCCCTGTTCTTGTGGGTGCCAACATCCAGCTAACTGACTGGTTCCCTTTTTTGTGTACATGATTTCACATTCTTCACATCGCCGATGTTCACACTTTGATCACGGCACTTTCGCAACCAACGACAGTATTTACTGAAGGACGACAGCGAGTGCGACACTGGATACTCCACATCAAAACTCAGTGAGCACTTCAGTGGGTGCTTGAGTGATTGAGTGACTGACTCAATACTCTACGTCAGGGATTCCCAAACTGTGCGCTGCGGCGCTTTGGGGAGCCGCGACTTCTTCACAGGGGCGCCGCGAAATATTCAAAGTTTTATTACTTTTTTACAAACGAACATAAATTACTCTCTTACATTCGAATAGTCAAACTTTTACTTAGGTTAGGGCCGTGGACAAATTTTAATTGAAAAAGGGCGCCGCGACCAAGAAAAGTTTGGAAAACACTGCTCTAGACCCCAGACAAAGTTAACATGATGGGAAAATCAATACCAAAGAGCGCAACATAACTGCATCCAAGAAAGTAAACTTAGGAAATTTGTCAGTGAAGAATGTTCTTGTTATTTCCCTTGAGTGAGATTTACCCTCACCGGAGCATCTACCAAGCGATAAACACCCGGTGATACAAAGTGCCACCTTGCGGATGAGAATCACCCTGAGAGAGGTTCCAGAAACCCCGTTCAATCTCAGATGGCTGAATAAAGCAATTATAATAACTGACGACTTGGAAACTACTCTAGAGAGTTTTAAACGGCTGACATACACAAAGGCACAGTCACTACAGGTACTGAAGTAACTCTGTAGTCCAAATCGTGCAGGTTATTGGTGGACATGAAAGGGCAAAATAATGGCTTACTGGGGGATCATGGCTTACTGGGGGATCATGGCTTACTGGGGGATGATGGCTTACTGGGGGATGATGGCTTACTGGGGGGTCATGGCTTACTGAGGGGTCATGGCTTACTGGGGGGTCATGGCTTACTGGGGGGTCATGGCTTACTGGGAGATCATGGCTTACTGGGGGATCATGGCTTACTGGGGGATCATAGCTTACTGGGGGATCATGGCTTACTGGGGGACCATGGCTTACTGGGGGATCATAGCTTACTGGGGGATCACTGATGCTCAGCAATGTGAAGGCAATGTTGCTGCTAGAGATGGGTTGTTCCACGAGAAAGCATCAAGTCTGGTAACAATTGTTGGGAACATGGGTGGAAGGGGACAGAGGTGGAAGGGTTGGGGTGGAAGGGGACATGGGTGGAAGGGGACAGGGTTGGAAGGGGCGGGGTTGAAGAGGTCATCGGTTGAAGGCGACATGGGTAGAAGCGGACAGGGGTGGAAGCGGACAGGGGTGGAAGGGGACATTGGTGGAAGAGGACATGGGTGGAAGGGGACATTGGTGGAAAGGGATATGGGTGGAAGGGGACATTGGTGGAAGGGGACATTGGTGGAAGGGGTGGGGTGGAAGCGGACAGGGGTGGAAGCGGACAGGGGTGGAAGCGGACAGGGGTGGAAGCGGACAGGGGTGGAAGGAAACAGGGGTGGAAGCGGACAGGGGTGGAAGCTGACAGGGATTGGAGGTGATGGGGTCGATCATGGAACTAGACTAGGGTATCAAAGCCTGTAGATAAATATTGCCTATGTGCGTATGTGCGCGCGCGCCTGTGTGTGTGAGGATATCAGGATAAACTATACAAATGAAACAACCTAAAAAACCCAGGGTCGATGATAACAGATTAAATATAAACAATAATGAAACAAAAAGTGACCAGTTTGTGCTGGGGTGCTTGTGTCTGTGACAAAGTGACCTAGAAGAAACTTTATTTAAAAAACAAAAACAAATCATGAATATTATTTTTTTGAAACGAAACAAAGTTAAATAGCCCCGAAATGTAAAATCAAGAAAAATAAATTAGAATGATCTTTGTTGATGTCACTGACGCCTGGTAATGTTTGTGACGCCTGGTAATGTTTGTGACGCCTGGTAATGTTTGTGACGCCTGGTAATGTTTGTGACGCCTGGTAATGTTTGTGACGCCTGGTAATGTTTGTGACGCCTGGTAATGTTTGTGACGCCTGGTAATGTTTGTGACGCCTGGTAATGTTTGTGACGCCTGTCGATGTCTGCTGGCTCACTGTCACTGACTCATGTGATTTCTTATTGAATCGGACAGATTTATCAGTAACGGAATCAATTACAATCTGAAGCAGCTACAGCTCTCAGTTATTGCCATCGCTGACAACGATCTCTGTCAGCCTTTGATATGTGATACAACTATATGGTTGTCACTCTTTTTTATATTTGTCAGTATCTGATTTGTGCCGCTGACCATTGTAGGCTACAAGACAATAGGTAGCCAAGCTAGGGCGGGCTCGGTTGATGGCTATACTGTGGTGTTGTGAAACCTTAAGCTATCAGTGATTCCTTCAACCCATCTTCTTCAAAGACTCCATCTGCTTCTTGAAGTTTCTTTTTTAATGTCCTAGGCTCTCGCTGTAGGCATCTTTGGATTTATACTCCTCAGGTGGCCGAAACATTTCAGTCTTTCTTGTAATCAGTCAAACGATGGGTATTGTGTGGGTGATCCATCAATATGTGATACGTCCTCGTGGCGCGTCCAGTCCCACCTGAAATACATGGTTTCCAGTCTCCGTGCACATACATGACTGCATGTGCATCTGTCTGATGTGTGTGTGCGCGCGCGCGCTTGTGTGCATGTGTGTGTATATAGGTGCATGCTTTAGCTACTTCAATGTCAACAGCCTCCAGCATAATATCCAGAAACAGAACCAATGAAACAAAACGGAATCAAAAAGCAAATGTTTGGTTCTTGGGGGAGGGTCTGGGTATTAAAAAGATAATTGATAACCTTCACCACAGTAAATTATAAGTAGGTAGCATAAAATTGCCAGGGAAAAGCTGGGAAAAAAGTAGATAGTCCCTACCGAACAAGCTGCCTTCTGATTCGAGATCTGAAACAGTCATAGATGAGTGATGTCAAGTGTGAACAGGAAATAGTCATAGGTAAGTGATGTCAAGTGTGAACATGAAACAGTCATAGATGAGGGATGTCAAGTGTGAACATGAAACAGTCATAGATGAGTGATGTCAAGTGTGAACATGAACCAGTCATAGATGAGTGATGTCAAGTGTGAACATGAAACAGTCATGGATAAGTGATGTCAAGTGTGAACATGAACCAGTCATAGGTAAGTGATGTCAAGTGTGAACATGAAACAGTCATAGATAAGTGATGTCAAGTGTGAACATGAAACAGTCATAGATGAGTGATGTCAAGTGTGAACATGAAACAGTCATAGGTAAGTGATGCCAAGTGTGAACATGAAACAGTCATAGATTAGTGATGTAAAGTGTGAACATGAAACAGTCATAGGTAAGTGATGTCAAGTGTAAACATGAAACAGTCATAGATTAGTGATGTAAAGTGTGAACATGAAACAGTCATAGGTAAGTGATGTCAAGTGTAAACATGAAACAGTCATAGGTAAGTGATGTCAAGTGTGAACATGAAACAGTCATAGGTGAGTGATGTCAAGTGTGAACATGAATCAGTCATAGATGAGTGATGTCAAGTGTGAACATGAAACAGTCATAGGTAAGTGATGTCAAGTGTGAACATGAAACAGTCATAGTTAAGTGATGTCAAGTGTGAACATGAAACAGTCATAGATGAATGATGTCAAGTGTGAACATGAAACAGTCATAGATGAGGGATGTCAAGTGTGAACATGAAACAGTCATAGGTAAGTGATGTCAAGTGTGAACATGAAACAGTCATAGAGTGATGTCAAGTGTGAACATGAAACAGTCATAGGTAAGTGATGTCAAGTGTGAACACGAAACAGTCATAGGTAAGTGATGTCAAGTGTGAACATGAAACAGTCATAGATGAGTGATGCCAAGTGTGAACATGAACCAGTTATAAGTAAGTGATGCCATCTATGAACATAAGATAGTGATGGGTTGACATCATGCAGTCAGTCATTCAGACACTGTGTCCATTAGCCGTTACCCTAATCCCATCGCCACATTCGACTGCATGTGACTTTCTAGCTGTGTTTGGTGAATCAATATAACTGATACGGTTTGCATGAGGTGGTCGGGGTGTCTTCCTGTTCGGTTCTTATCCATGAAGTGTTGATTATACAGACGGCCTCCCTGCAGGGGAACCGACCACTGATCACGGGCCATCTCCCCTCTGAAGGTTGTCCTAAAGCAGACACTGTGATGGGGGCTTGAAGTTGCCAACATTCACATCTCATACATAACAGGTAGCAATGCTATTTTTGTTGGCATCACGTGTCTTCCGTTGACGACAAGGCTGAAGCCTGGTAGCCGCCACCGCTGTGTATCAGAGGACATTCAGTCAGCAGTCCCAGCCCTAGTGATATGACATAATCCCTCGGACCACGGTCGTCTGGTCATCCCCAGACCACGGCAGACTGGTCATCCCCCGGACCACGGCCGTCTGGTCATCCCCCAGACCACGGCCGTCAGGTCATCCCCCAGACCACGGCCGTCAGGTCATCCCCCAGACCACGGCCGTTAGGTCATCCCCCAGCCCACAGCCGTCTGGTCATCCCCCAGACCAAGGCCGTTAGGTAATCCCCCAGACCACGGCCGTCAGGTAATCCCCCAGACCAAGGCCGTTAGGTCATCCCCCAGACCAAGGCCGTCAGGTCATCCCCCAGACCAAGGCCGTTAGGTAATCCCCCGGACCACGGCCGTCAGGTAATCCCCCAGACCAAGGCCGTTAGGTCATCCCCCAGACCAAGGCCGTTAGGTCATCCCCCAGACCAAGGCCGTTAGGTCATCCCCCAGACCAAGGCCGTTAGGTCATCCCCCAGACCAAGGCCGTTAGATCATCCCCCAGACCAAGGCCGTTAGGTCATTCCCCAGACCAAGGCCGTTAGATCATCCCCCAGACCAAGGCCGTCCGATCATGCCTAAGAACACGACAGAATATTGTGTACAGCTAAGTGTCAGAACATGACAGCTATCATCAGCATATAAATGAAAATGTGCTGGTGTCGATCACAAGATACAATTCTTTCTATGCAAGTCCTCAAGGTATATGATGATAATGATGATGATATGCACTAAAACTAACGTTTATGTGAAACCTTTGTTTGGAGAAAGACAGACATAGTTTGATGATAGACATACATACAGACAGACAGTCGGGGGAGGGGGGGGTGAGAGTCAAACAGATAGAAGCAGGCAGACAGACAGAAGCAGGCAAACAGTCAGACAGTAGCCTCACCTGTCGTCATCCATGAGGCCACTACTCTTCTGCATGCACTCTCTGACGGCTTGCATCCCCTCCCGAAACCTCTGCTGCAGTCGTCTGGCGTAGAGCGAGGCCCCTCCCTCACTGAGGTAGCCACTTGTCCAGTCGTCGCCGCCACTGCCCACGTTGTTTCTGTTCTTGAGGATGTCGCCGTCAGACATGTAGCCCGACACGTAGTCATAGGTATCCGATTCAGAGGCGTAGTCGGCTTCACTGTAATGGAGAGGGAAACATCGTTGTCGTGGCATTATAAATCAAGAATATTTCTGAGGTTGTGTATAATAGTATTCTTTGTGTTGATTAATATCTTTACTAGTAATTATTATAATTACTGTTTATAATTTGTTAACGCTAAGGTTTTCTGGATAATGTGGGTTTATGTGTGTGCATAACTGTGGCTTTGTTAGTGCGAGTAAAGTGTGCTGACTGTCACCTCCAGTCAGAAAGTATCAATATGCAAGCACATGAGGACAGTGTTTAACCTTGAATCGATTGACGATTTTTGAAAATAGATAACAATCACGTCTGAATCTACTTCCCGTTGAGCTGTTTGGACTATAAATAGCTCAAGTCGACATGATAACAATGAACGATAATGCTGAAGGGAAGTAACACAAGAATTGTTGACACTGTAACGGGAAAGTCATAGAATCATATAGAACTCGACAGCATTACAGACAATTGCACAAAAGAGAACGAACGAACATTGTTTCGAGAAGTTTACGTCAGCACACAACAAATAAAAAGTCGCCGTTATGACAGCATCAGACAAAACTACACAATGTCACTTGGATTTCTCAGTGTTAGCCGTAAAAGCATGTGTTGTGTGCTAAACTCACTTTGTAGTTCAAATGTACCAGGCATCAGGAGCGTGATCGCCTGTGCCGGTCGTGAAGGCGCTGGATGATGATGATCATGGTGGAGGCAAAAGGTCATCGCTGGGAAAGAGGTGTTACCGGAGTGTGACAGCTAAGAGTGGTGTGCATGTATTTTGCAAGACCCATGCGTGATAAGCTGCGGAGCTGAAAGTTAGTACGTTTTCAGTCAGTGCCCCTCAGTCTGTGATAGAGTTAGGATGTGTGTGAAGCTAAGAAAGCTTAGCTTGTTAGTTAATCAAGTAACAGAAAGTGTATTGATCGGCACTCATAGGAAGAAGTAGAAAGATAGAAGAACACACTAGACAACATAAAAATCGAAAGCTACAGTTACCGTGCCGGGAATTGAACCTGTCACCACCAGACGGCGTGTGCGCCTCGTCATAAATACAAGTGCACTAAGAACATGGTCAACCTGTAACCCCCCCAAAAAAAGGTATCTTGTTGGCCATGTCTATCGTACAGCTTGAAATCCACAACTATGGATTACGGACAGAATTCATTCCAAACCATTGAAATGGCACCATTGGTTACATAAATTTATATTAACGAAGCATATGTCGAATAACAATCACAGCAACCATTTACGAACACAGTAGACCTTATTGCTTTGTCTAGAATACACAAACATTTAAGAAAGGTATTTGATTGGTAGGTTACGGTGTGTATACGTCATTTCTATAAATAAACAGAGGGGGAACAGTTCAGGCCGTTAAATATTATGAATTAATCAAGTAACAGAAAGTGTATTGATTGGCGCTCATAGAAAGAAGTAGAAAGATAGAAGAACACACTAGACAACATAAAAATCGAAAGCTATAGTTACCGTGCTGGGAATTAAATCTGTCACCTGTTTGAACCTGTTTATTTATTAATTATTATTTTTTATTTTATTTATTTATTTATTTATTTATTTATTTATAGCTTGTTAGTTACAATTGTGTATATATTTCGGAACGCTTCAGCCGAGTGCATTTAATGGAGACTAGGCGTTGAGAGACCAAGATCTCTTTTTCATCCAACTGCGAGGATGTGTTTCTAAAATCACTGGAGGCTGATTGCGACTGTAGATCGGGAGGCCTTGTGCCGTGGATATAGCCATCTTTAGTCAGCTATTATGTATAGGTTATTAGTGACCCAAAGTGTGGGCACATAACCAAGATGTTTATTAAAGGCTACTGGTGACCCACCGCCAACTCTAGATTTATAGCTAAAGATGGCCGTGTGGTGACCCCAAGAGGGGGTCTGTAGGCTGAAGGTGTTAAGTGTTGTAGACTCTCGTCAAGTGGAGGCTAGGTGTCGCCCTTCGAGGCTTCGGAAATATATCTGAGGGTTAGGGTGTTTTTGATTTCATGCAAGTTTCACCGTTTTTGAAGTTATGTTTGTGCGTTTGAATGTTGTAACCGGGTTTCTCGGCTGAACTGTGTTTGTTAACAGGGTGGGTTGATGAAATCCATTATGCTGCCAAGGAATAAACTAATGTTTGGTGTCAGTGTTAGTTGTAACACAGCAGCTGTGGAGGACAACTACAACACAGAATAAGACAAGGTCCGATACTACAAGGACAGACAGGGCAAGCCATGATAGAATACGATGAGAGAGGATAAGACACCATATACACGTTATAAGACAGGCTACAACATTACAAGACATGACAGAAGCCAGAGGAAGAAAACAAGAATAGGACAAGATACAAGACAATGGAGAATATACATAGCAACAGGCAAAACATACAAGATTGTAGACAGTCAGTTGAAATAATATGAGGAGAGAAAGTGCTAGAGTAAGATGTCATTAAAGTTTCGATCCGATCCGATTTTGAGCAACAACAACAAAATCGTCACGCTCAATCAGCATCCCCAAAGGGGGTGCTTTCGGTTAAAATTGTGACTAGGTTAATTGCGCTATACAGAATGGCTTAACATTGCTGGCCACCAAGTAGCCCTGACAAAGAATCATGCAGTGTTGATGCGATCACCAGAGAAAGACTCAAATACTGTCATGACCGACGACGAGGCCGTCTACCGGCGAGCCAATAGAAGACCCGGTCGCCGATGTGTTTTAAAGTTCTCTCAGAACACTATCTATAATGCAAACTACTCAGTCATCTAAAGTTCATCCATACCTTGTTACAGCTCATGGACACTTGATTCTGTCCTCACATTGTTACAGCTCATGGACCCTTCATTCTGTCCTCACATTGTTACATCTCATGGACCCTTCATTCTGTCCTCACATTGTTACAGCTCATGGACCCTTCATTCTGTCCTCACCTTGTTACAGCTCATGGACCCTTCATTCTGTCCTCACATTGTTACATCTCATGGACCCTTCATTCTGTCCTCACATTGTTACATCTCATGGACCCTTCATTCTGTCCTCACCTTGTTACATCTCATGGACCCTTCATTCTGTCCTCACATTGTTACATCTCATGGACCCTTCATTCTGTCCTCACCTTGTTACAGCTCATGGACTCTTGATTCTGTCCTCACCTTGTTACAGCTCATGGACCCTTCATTCTGTCCTCACATTGTTACAGCTCATGGACCCTTCATTCTGTCCTCACATTGTTACAGCTTATGGACCCTTGATTCTGTCCTCACATTGTTACAGCTTATGGACCCGTCATTCTGTCCTCACATTGTTACAGCTCATGGACCCTTCATTCTGTCCTCACATTGTTACAGCTCATGGACCCTTGATTCTGTCCTCACATTGTTACAGCTCATGGACCCTTCATTCTGTCCTCACCTTGTTACAGCTCATGGACCCTTCATTCTGTCCTCACATTGTTACAGCTTATGGACCCTTCATTCTGTCCTCACATTGTTACATCTCACGGACCCTTGATTCTGTCCTCACATTGTTACATCTCATGGACCCTTGATTCTGTCCTCACATTGTTACATCTCATGGACCCTTGATTCTGTCCTCACCTTGTTACAGCTCATGGACCCGTCATTCTGTCCTCACATTGTTACATCTCATGGACCCTTCATTCTGTCCTCACTTTGTTACAGCTCATGGACCCTTCATTCTGTCCTCACATTGTTACAGCTCATGGACCCGTCATTCTGTCCTCACCTTGTTACATCTCATGGACCCTTCATTCTGTCCTCACCGTGTTACAGCTCATGGACCCTTGATTCTGTCCTCACATTGTTACAGCTCATGGACCCGTCATTCTGTCCTCACATTGTTACAGCTCATGGACCCTTCATTCTGTCCTCACATTGTTACAGCTCATGGACCCTTCATTCTGTCCTCACCTAGTTACATCTCATGGACCCTTCATTCTGTCCTCACCTTGTTACAGCTCATGGGCCCTTCATTCTGTCCTCACATTGTTACAGCTTATGGACCCTTCATTCTGTCCTCACATTGTTACAGCTCATGGACCCTTCATTCTGTCCTCACCTTGTTACAGCTCATGGACCCTTCATTCTGTCCTCACATTGTTACAGCTTATGGACCCTTCATTCTGTCCTCACATTGTTACAGCTTATGGACCCTTGATTCTGTCCTCACATTGTTACAGCTCATGGACACTTCATTCTGTCCTCACATTGTTACAGCTTATGGACCCTTCATTCTGTCCTCACATTGTTACATCTCATGGACCCTTCATTCTGTCCTCACATTGTTACAGCTCATGGACCCTTGATTCTGTCCTCACATTGTTACATCTCATGGACCCTTCATTCTGTCCTCACATTGTTACATCTCATGGACCCTTCATTCTGTCCTCACCTTGTTACAGCTTATGGACCCTTCATTCTGTCCTCACATTGTTACAGCTCATGGACCCTTCATTCTGTCCTCACATTGTTACATCTCATGGACCCTTCATTCTGTCCTCACATTGTTACAGCTCATGGACCCTTCATTCTGTCCTCACATTGTTACAGCTCATGGACCCTTGATTCTGTCCTCACATTGTTACAGCTTATGGACCCTTCATTCTGTCCTCACATTGTTACATCTCATGGACCCTTCATTCTGTCCTCACATTGTTACAGCTCATGGACCCTTCATTCTGTCCTCACATTGTTACAGCTCATGGACCCTTCATTCTGTCCTCACATTGTTACAGCTTATGGACCCTTCATTCTGTCCTCACATTGTTATAGCTCATGGACCCTTCATTCTGTCCTCACATTGTTATAGCTCATGGACCCTTCATTCTGTCCTCACATTGTTATAGCTCATGGACCCTTCATTCTGTCCTCACCTTGTTACAGCTCATGGACCCTTCATTCTGTCCTCACATTGTTACAGCTTATGGACCCTTCATTCTGTCCTCACATTGTTACAGCTTATGGACCCTTCATTCTGTCCTCACATTGTTATAGCTCATGGACCCTTCATTCTGTCCTCACATTGTTACAGCTCATGGACCCTTCATTCTGTCCTCACATTGTTACAGCTCATGGACCCTTGATTCTGTCCTCACCTTGTTACAGCTCATGGACCCTTCATTCTGTCCTCACATTGTTACAGCTCATGGACCCTTCATTCTGTCCTCACCTTGTTACATCTCATGGACCCTTGATTCTGTCCTCACATTGTTACAGCTCATGGACCCTTCATTCTGTCCTCACCTTGTTACAGCTCATGGACCCTTCATTCTGTCCTCACATTGTTACAGCTCATGGACCCTTCATTCTGTCCTCACATTGTTACAGCTCATGGACCCTTCATTCTGTCTTCACATTGTTACAGCTCATGGACCCTTCATTCTGTCCTCACATTGTTACAGCTCATGGACCCTTCATTCTGTCCTCACATTGTTACAGCTTATGGACCCTTCATTCTGTCCTCACATTGTTACATCTCATGGACCCTTCATTCTGTCCTCACATTGTTACAGCTCATGGACCCTTCATTCTGTCCTCACCTTGTTACATCTCATGGACCCTTGATTCTGTCCTCACATTGTTACAGCTTATGGACCCTTCATTCTGTCCTCACCTTCCAACAGTTGTATCATCATTTGAAAGTCTTTCCAAAACCTCCAGAAAATAATGAACTTTAAATTTAAAGCACATCAGCGACCGGGTCGCCCACAGGCGACATATAATGGATGTTATTTCAGCACTTCGTCTCCAAGAAACAATGCTCCAGCCAGGTATATAAGAGCCGACAACCTCTCATTAGCTAAATATGATACTTTTAAAACTGATAGGAATACACAAAACCCTATCTACATTGCGTGCAGCTGTATGGCTTATGGTATGTGACATCGTTTCATAGTCCAGACTTCAACGTACCAGAGTTCAGTTTCTGAAAACTATTAAAAAACACACAACAATCCTGCTTGTACTTTTCAGACAGTAGTATAAGAATCACACCATGGAAGAGAGTAGAAATACATCACGTAATATCCCCATAGACTCCACCGCACACAAACTGACAGAGGTTGAAAAGCTCGTTAGACTGAAACGATCAACGAATGTATCAACTTTGTGCCACAGATTTTCAGACAGGCCACATAGGGACAACATTTTACCTTGGTGCTGAATTGGGACAGGTGCTAGATCCGGCCCTTTTGATCTGGCCCGAGTAGTACTTGTTCGCGGCTCCCTGATCGATGAACGGGCGAGGTAAGCCCAAGCCGTGGCTGCTGTTGGTACGGCTTGCGTACATGGCCGTTGTAGGGACGGATATACCTGGACAGAATATATTAAAGAAATATTCACGGACTGATCGGCACTTATACACAGAAGTAGATAGATAAGAGAACACACTAGAAAACACAACAATCTAAAGCTATATTTACCATTCCAGGCATCGAACATGCACCTTCAAGTGACTAAGTGGTTGCAGAAGCATGCGTACTAAAAGGCATGACCACTCATCTATTAAAGTTATCATTGTAAACCAGGAATATCATACAGCCTGAATCCACAACTACGGTTCACAACTCCAGATATACCTGGACAGAACAGATACACAATCTTATAATACCCCTTAGTTGCCACACAGAACAGTTCTCACGACCCTGCGCCACAGCTGGTGGCAAACAGAATTCTAGTGGTAAATGACGATTTACATTGTGGGCTAGATAAGTGTACACCGAGGGCGATATGAGTGTACACCGTGGGCTAGGTGAGTGTACACTGTGGGCTAGATGAGTGTACACCTTGGGCTAGATGAGTGTACACTGTGGGCTAGATGAGTGTACATCTTGGGCTAGATGAATGTACACCTTGGGCTAGATGAGTGTACACCTTGGGCTAGATGAGTGTACACTGTGGGCTAGATGAGTGTACACTGTGGGCTAGGTGTGTACACCGTGGGCTAGATGAGTGTACACTGTGGGCTAGGTGTGTACACTGTGGGCTATGTGTGTACACTGTGGGCTTGATGAGTGTACACTGTGGGCTAGGTGTGTACACTGTGGGCTAGATGAGTGTACACTGTGGGCTAGGTGTGTACACCGTGGGCTAGATGAGTGTACACCTTGGGCTAGATGAGTGTACACCGTGGGCTAGATGAGTGTACACCTTGGGCTAGATGAATGTACACCTTGGGCTAGATGAGTGTACACCTTGGGCTAGATGAGTGTACACTGTGGGCTAGATGAGTGTACACAGTGGGCTAGGTGTGTACACCGTGGGCTAGATGAGTGTACACTGTGGGCTAGGTGTGTACACTGTGGGCTATGTGTGTACACTGTGGGCTAGATGAGTGTACACTGTGGGCTAGGTGTGTACACTGTGGGCTAGATGAGTGTACACTGTGGGCTAGGTGTGTACACTGTGGGCTATGTGTGTACACTGTGGGCTTGATGAGTGTACACTGTGGGCTAGGTGTGTACACTGTGGGCTAGATGAGTGTACACTGTGGGCTAGGTGTGTACACCGTGGGCTAGATGAGTGTACACCTTGGGCTAGATGAGTGTACACCGTGGGCTAGATGAGTGTACACCTTGGGCTAGATGAATGTACACCTTGGGCTAGATGAGTGTACACCTTGGGCTAGATGAGTGTACACTGTGGGCTAGATGAGTGTACACAGTGGGCTAGGTGTGTACACCGTGGGCTAGATGAGTGTACACTGTGGGCTAGGTGTGTACACTGTGGGCTATGTGTGTACACTGTGGGCTAGATGAGTGTACACTGTGGGCTAGGTGTGTACACTGTGGGCTAGATGAGTGTACACTGTGGGCTAGGTGTGTACACCGTGGGCTAGATGAGTGTACACCTTGGGCTAGATGAGTGTACACTGTGGGCTAGATGAGTGTACACCGTGGGCTAGATGATTGTGCACTGTGGGCTGAATTAGTGTATACAGTGGGCTAGATGAGTGTACATCGTGGGCTAGGTAAGTGTACACTGTGGGCTAGATGAGAGTACACTGTGGGCTATATGAGTGTACACCTTGGGCTAGATGAGAGTACACTGTGGGCTAGTTAAGTGTACACCTTGGGCTAGATGAGAGTACACTGTGGGCTAGATGAGTGTACACTGTGGGCTAGATGAGTGTACACTGTGGGATAGATGAGTGTACACTGTGGGCTAGATGAGAGTACACTGTGGGCTAGATGATTGTGCACTGTGGGCTGAATTAGTGTACACTGTGGGCTAGATGAGTGTACACTGTGGGCTAGATGAGTGTACACTGTGGGCTAGATGAGTGTACACTGTGAGCTAGATGATTGTGCACTGTGGGCTGAATTAGTGTACACTGTGGGCTAGATGAGTGTACACTGTGGGCTAGATGAGTGAACACTGTGGGCTAGATGAGTGAACACTGTGGGCTAGTTGAGTGTACACCTTGGGCTAGATGAGAGTACACTGTAGGCTAGATGAGTGTACACTGTGGGCTAGATAAGTGTACACTGTAGGCTAGATGAGTGTACACTGTGGGCTAGATAAGTGTACACCTTGGGCTAGATGAGTGTACACTGTGGGCTAGATGAGAGTACACTGTGGGCTAGATGAGTGTACACCTTGGGCTAGTTGAGAGTACACTGTGGGCTAGATGAGTGTACACTGTGGGCTAGATGAGTGTACACTGTGGGCTAGATGAGTGTACACTGTGGGCTAGATGAATGTACACCTTAGGCTAGTTGAGAGTACACTGTGGGCTAGATGAGTGTACACAGTGGGCTAGATGAGTGTACACCGTGGGCTAGAGGAGTGTACACCGTGGGCTAGAGGAGTGTACACAGTGGGCTAGATGAGTGTACACCGTAGGCTAGATGAGTGTACACCGCGGGCTGGATGAGTGTACACCGTGGGCTAGATGAGTGTACACCGTGGGCTAGATGAGAGTACACTGTGAGCTAGATGAGTGTACACCGTGGGCTAGAGGAGTGTACACCGTGGGCTAGAGGAGTGTACACAGTGGGCTAGATGAGTGTACACTGTGGGCTAGATGAGTGTACACCGTGGGCTAGATGAGTGTACACCGTGGGCTAGATAAGTGTACACCGTGGGCTAGATGAGTGTACACCGTGGGCTAGATGAGTGTACACCGTGGGCTAGATGAGTGTACACCGTGGGTTAGATGAGTGTACACCGTGGGCTAGATGAGTGTACACTGTGGGCTAGAGGAGTGTACACTGTGGGCTAGATGAGTGTACACCGTGGGCTAGATGAGAGTACACCGTGGGCTAGATGAGTGTACACTGTGGGCTAGATGAGTGTACACTGTGGGCTAGATAAGTGTACACCGTGGGCTAGATGAGTGTACACTGTGGGCTAGATGAGTGTACACTGTGGGCTAGATGAGTGTACACTGTGAGCTAGATGAGTGTACACTGTGGGCTAGATGAGTGTACACTGTGGGCTAGATGAGTGTACACCGTGGGCTAGATGAGTGTACACTGTGGGCTAGATGACTGTACACCGTGGGCTAGATGACTGTACACCGTGGGCTAGATGAGTGTAACCGTGAGCTAGATGAGTGTACACTGTGGGCTAGATGAGTGTACACTGTGGGCTAGATGAGTGTACACTGTGGGCTAGATGAGTGTACACTGTGGGCTAGATGAGTGTACACTGTGGGCTAGATGAGTGTACACCGTGGGCTAGATGAGTGTACACTGTGGGCTAGATGAGTGTATACTGTGGGCTAGATGAGTGTACACTGTGGGCTAGATGAGTGTACACTGTGGGCTAGATGAGTGTACACTGTGGGCTAGATGAGTGTACACTGTGGGCTAGATGAGTGTACACTGTGGGCTAGATGAGTGTAACCGTGGGCTAGATGAGTGTACACTGTGGGCTAGATGAGTGTACACTGTGGGCTAGATGAGTGTACACTGTGGGCTAGATTAGTGTACACTGTGGGCTAGATGAGAGTACACTGTGGGCTAGATGAGTGTACACTGTGGGCTAGATGAGTGTACACTGTGGGCTAGATGAGAGTACACTGTGGGCTAGATGAGTGTACACTGTGGGCTAGATGAGTGTACACTGTGGGCTAGATGAGTGTACACTGTGGGCTAGATGAGTGTACACTGTGGGCTAGATGAGTGTACACTGTGGGCTAGATGAGTGTACACTGTGGGCTAGATGAGTGTACACTGTGGGCTAGATGAGTGTACACTGTGGGCTAGATGAGTGTACACTGTGGGCTAGATGAGTGTACACTGTGGGCTAGATGAGTGTACACTGTGGGCTAGATGAGTGTACACTGTGGGCTAGATGAGTGTACACTGTGGGCTAGATGAGTGTACACTGTGGGCTAGATGAGTGTACACTGTGGGCTAGATGAGTGTACACCTTGGGCTAGATGAGTGTACACTGTGGGCTAGATGAGTGTACACTGTGGGCTAGATGAGTGTACACTGTGGGCTAGATGAGTGTACACGGTGGGCTAGATGAGTGTACACTGTGGGCTAGATGAGTGTACACCTTGGGCTAGATGATTGTACACTGTGGGCTAGATGAGTGTACACTGTGGGCTAGATGAGTGTACACTGTGGGCTAGATGAGTGTACACTGTGGGCTAGATGAGTGTACATCGTGGTGTTCTCTGTGTACCATTTTATTTATTGGGCGCTGTCATTGTGCTTTCGTCTAGACTGTTCGACTGTCTCCATCAAAGCTTTGTCAGAGTGTTTCCATCTAAGCTCTGTCATATTGTCTCCGTCTAAGCTCTGACATATTGTCTCCGTCTAAGCTCTGACATATTGTCTCCGTCTAAGCTCTGACATATTGTCTCCGTCTAAGCTCTGACATATTGTCTCCGTCTAAGCTCTGACATATTGTCTCCGTCTAAGCTCTGTCATATTGTCTCCGTCTAAGCTCTGACATATTGTCTCCGTCTAAGCTCTGTCATATTGTCTCCGTCTAAGCTTTGTCATATTGTCTCCGTCTAAGCTTTGTCATATTGTCTCCGTCTAATATTGTCTCCGTCTAAGCTCTGTCATATTGTCTCCGTCTAAGCTCTGTCATATTGTCTCCGTCTAAGCTCTGTCATATTGTCTCCGTCTAAGCTCTGTCATATTGTCTCCGTCTAAGCTCTGACATATTGTCTCCGTCTAAGCTCTGTCATATTGTCTCCGTCTAAGCTCTGTCATATTGTCTCCGTCTAAGCTCTGTCATATTGTCTCCGTCTAAGCTCTGTCATATTGTCTCCGTCTAAGCTTTGTCATACTGTCTCCGTCTAAGCTCTGTCAAATTGTCTCCGTCTAAGCTCTGATATATCGTCTCCGTCTAAGCTCTGACATACTGTCTCCGTCTAAGCTCTGACATATAATCTCCGTCTAAGCTCTGTCATATTGACTCCGTCTAAGCTTTGACATACTGTCTCCGTCTAAGCTTTGTTATACTGTCTCCGTCTAAGCTCTGTCATATTGTCTCCGTCTAAGCTCTGAAATATTGTCTCCTTCTAAGCTCTGTCATATTTTTTCCGTCTAACCTCTGTCAAATTGTCTCCGTCTAAGCTCTGTCATATTGTCTCCGTCTAAGCTCTGTCAAACTCTCTTCGTCTAAGCTTTGCTACACTGTCTCTCTCCCAGCTCTATATACTGTCTCCATCAAAGCTCTATCATATTGTCTCCATGTAAGCTCTGTTATGCTTTCAATGTCTAAGCTATGTCATGCTTCTTCTAAGATCTACTATACTGTCTAATTTTAAGCTCCATACTGTCTTCAACTAATTTATGTCATATTGCCTCCGTTGAAACTCTATACTGCCTCCATCTATGTTCTGGCATACTTTCTCCATCTAAGCTCTTACATACTGTCTCCCTCTCAGCTCTATATATTGCCTCCATCTAAGAATTGTGATACTGTCTCCCTCTTAGCTCTATATATTGCCTCCATCTAGGAATTGTGATACTGTCTCCCTCTTAGCTCTATATATTGCCTCCATCTAGGAATTGTGATACTGTCTCCCTCTCAGCTCTATATATTGCCTCCATCTAGGAATTGTGATACTGTCTCCCTCTCAGCTCTATATATTGCCTCCATCTAGGAATTGTGATACTGTCTCCCTCTCAGCTCTATATATTGCCTCCATCTAAGAATTGTGATACTGTCTCCCTCTCAGCTCTATATATTGCCTCCATCTAGGAATTGTGATACTGTCTCCCTCTCAGCTCTATATATTGCCTCCATCTAGGAATTGTGATACTGTCTCCCTCTCAGCTCTATATATTCCCTCCATCTAGGAATTGTGATACTGTCTCCCTCTCAGCTCTATATATTGCCTCCATCTAGGAATTGTGATACTGTCTCCCTCTCAGCTCTATATATTGCCTCCATCTAGGAATTGTGATACTGTCTCCCTCTTAGCTCTATATATTGCCTCCATCTAGGAATTGTGATACTGTCTCCCTCTCAGCTCTATATATTGCCTCCATCTAGGAATTGTGATACTGTCTCCCTCTCAGCTCTATATATTGCCTCCATCTAGGAATTGTGATACTGTCTCCCTCTTAGCTCTATATATTGCCTCCATCTAGGAATTGTGATACTGTCTCCCTCTTAGCTCTATATATTGCCTCCATCTAGGAATTGTGATACTGTCTCCCTCTCAGCTCTATATATTGCCTCCATCTAGGAATTGTGATACTGTCTCCCTCTCAGCTCTATATACTGTCTACATCTAAGCTCTATCATATTAACTACATCTAAGCTCTGTGATGCTTTTTCCGTCTAAGCTCTACCACACTGTCATCGTCTAAGCTCTATACTGACTCCATTTAAGGTCTGTCATATTATCTCTATCTAAGCTCTACTTTCTCCATCTAAGGTCTATCATATTATCTCCGTCTAAGCTCTATACTGTCTCAGCCTAAGCTCTGTTATGCTGTCGTTGAATTAAGTATACACCGACGGGTCAGTCCGCCGAGCTGAGATATCGTTAAACGGCTCCACAGCCCGGAGCACGATCACACGGCTCCACCGCCAGGAGGACGATCACACGGCTCCACAGCCAGGAGGACGACCACACGGCTCCACAGCCAGGAGGACGACCACACGGCTCCACAGCCAGGACTACGACCACACCGCTCCACAGCCAGGAGGACGCCACACGGCTCCACAGCCAGGAGGACGATCACACGGCTCCACAGCCAGGAGGACGATCACACGGCTCCACAGCCAGGAGGACGATCACACGGCTCCACAGCCAGGAGGACGATCACACGGCTCCACAGACAGGAGGACGATCACACGGCTCCACAGACAGGAGGACGATAACACGGCTCCACAGCCAGGAGGACGATCACACGGCTCCACAGACAGGAGGACGATCACACGGCTCCACAGACAGGAGGACGATCACACGGCTCCACAGACAGGAGGACGATCACACGGCTCCACTGACAGGAGGACGATCACACGGCTCCACTGACAGGAGGACGATGACACGGCTCCACAGACAGGAGGACGATGACATTTATCACATGTTAGCACTGGTGGTTGGAATATTTTTCCCATTATTTTTGTTGTGTAGTTCATGTCCAGAAAGGCTTCGGTCGAAACATCCATTAGTCAGTAGCGCCCCTTCCGTTTAGCTTTTTGGTCACCTTTCATTGGAATCATTTCTTATCGCAGGGAAGGGCTGAGCGGTAACTCCTTTTAGCTGCTTCGGTAAAACAGTCCTCATATCCTGGTCTCAGTCAAAGCCACGGATTGTTTAGTGTGGATTTTTCCAAGTGAATGCATTACACACACGCAGAGTGTGTGGCACCCGCAGTAGAAGTGGCTCAACTGTCAAGTCATGCCAGAAAAACTTGAAAAGGTGGCCCAGGTGGCCTCCAATTGGTTAACCCTTTGAGTCCCAATGGGTTTAACATCACAGGCCCAATGGATAGTAAAGAGAGACTAAAATCGACACATCACGCGTTCATTGGGCCTCCACGTAAGAACCTATGAACGAATGATGCGTTCCCTGGGACTCAAACAGTTAAATGTGATACCCTCCATAAATGTCCGGCTGTTGGAGTAGGAAATGCAAAACATTGGCGACCACACGAGGCTAGGACTGGTGCAACTATGGGACTGGCTTCGACACTAGCAGGAAGGACTGAGGTAGAAAAGGAGATAGTGGCAGAAGGTGAAGATCTTAAGTCAGCGTTAGAGCAGACGTGAGTTCAGTGATTGCGCGTGAACCTGTTCTGTACTAGCAGATCCACACAAGTTCACTGTCGTGAGTAAAAGAACCGGCAATCTCACCTGGTAAATGTTAAAGAGCAAGAAAGAAATCAAGGTGCTCTGACACCTTCAGGAAACATGTGTTCATTGATTCTTCTTCTCCACCTTCACCAGTTAGATGTCAACTTCAGCAAAAAGTTCTGCTTGTTTGCCCATCTCTGCACTTTAGTCTGTTGCATAACCTGAGTTTTGAGTGTACATGTGTGTACATCCCTTTTACAGGTCTGGTTAAATTTTTTTTTTTTAAATCAACGGTCCTGAAATCCCATTCTATAATTGTGAAAGACTCGTCCTAACGTGGGTAGGTCTTGCTAGTCACACTCGCCATCACCGTGGGCTGTGAGTCCCATGTCCCCTCCTAGCACAGCATAACGTCTGGACAGACGGAAAGGTGCCAACAACTATATATATATACTTTTTTTTAGGAGTTAGATTACCTGCAAACTACAGGTGTGTTTATTTGTATGCAGAATGTTGGTTCCTTGCCTTGGTAATTAACCTCGACCGACCAGTTCGTTAATTAATTATATCTGTGCATGTGAACAATCAAGTGATAACTTACCTGGGATGTGGAAGTTCCGGTTGCTGAATCCACCGTATCCTGAGTATCCACGGAAATATCCATAAGGCAAAGCTCTCATGATGGGTGGCATGGGTTTTATATCCATGGTTTCGCCAGCGTCATCCATAAAGGTGGTCTTCTCATCCTTGTCTGGGGTCAGAAACGTGGTCTCCTTGCCCAGCGCTGTCTTAGACATGTCCAAATCCGGACTGTGCTTGTGAACTGTTTCAGTTCGAACCTCTGCATCAAAAGTGGTCTCCATTTTCTCCCCAGAACGAGGCTGCACAACGGCTACATTACTGGCCGTTTTAGAAATGTGAGTGCCCAGCATTTTAACTCCGAGTTTGGGAGAGCTGGTATTAGAGGGTGTCAACGATTTCTCCAAGGATGCGTTAGTAGCGTCCTTGATGCTGAGTTTGCGTCCAGTATCTGTCTCAGCTTGCTGCACAGTGTTGCCAGTTGTACTGTCCTCACTGGCAAGTCTGTCGTGGTTGTTAAGTTGCCTGTCCGATCCTGAACTTCTAGTCGCGTCTGCTTTTTGAGCGCCACGGCCATCGTAGGAAGTGGATGTGGTTGCTGTCCCTCTAGAGGACTTTGGCGTCATTGAAGGCGATGCTGTGCTTGTGGAGGATTTTGAGTCCTGAGTAATGTCACTTTGTGAGGAAGATTCCGCTGCTTTGGGACTGGATTTGCCAGGCTCAGCTGGTGAGCTGGCGTGCCTTGGTGCTGCTGACTTGTGCAGCACTGACAGGCTGGTTTGTGTATTGCTGTCGGATTTAGTTGTCTTTTGGCTGGAGGCAGGCTGGGGGGAGTTACACATGGTCGGTTTCACAATGTTCACTGAAGGGTTGTGCCTCCCTAAATTTGGACTCATTATGGGACTCTGAGGCAACATCTGTTTCATGGACCGACCAGTGGTTGGGTGGGTGTCCATGTTTATGGCAGGAATTGTTACAGGAACATAATGGGTGGCTTGGCTGACACTCCTTTGTTGTAATGAAGAAAAGGCACTTGCTTGATCTGAAAGTTGTTGTTGCTGTTGTTGCAACTGCTGCTGCCGTTCCACGGTTTGGAGATTGACTCTTGGATGAACGTTCTGAACAAGAGGGCTAGATGGGACTCTGGTTGGTGTAGCATACCCCGGGTTGTGGGCGTAAGGCGGAATGTACCCATAAGGTGTGTTATACTGGTGCTCTGGCACTGAGTGAGCGCCGTGGTGAGGGGTGTAATGTTGCGAGTACTGTTGTTGTTGTTGTTGTTGTTGTTGTTGTTGCTGCTGCTGCTGTTGCTGCTGCTGTTGCTGGTGCAGGGAATAAGCAGTCTGCTGATAGTGTTGTTGTTGCTGCTGCTGTTGCTGTTGTTGCCGCATGTGATATGCCTGCTGTTGTTGTTGATACAACTGTTGTTGGGACTGATGCTGAGCCTGCTGCTGGGTTTGCTGTTGTTGCTGCTGCTGCTGTTGATGATGTGGTGATGACGACGATGAGGACTTTGAACTGGAAGCAAACGATTTAGGTGCACTAACACCTGGCAGATCTTTGTATAAGGCTTTGGTGTACTCTTTACTGGCTGCTGCAGCCCGTGCTTTGTCCTCTTTGGACAACTTCCCTGATCCTTTAGTGGAGCTAGGCTTTGGGATCCCAGAAGATGATGCAGGCAGTGAAGAGGTCGATGATGATGCTGGAATCGTTGATGCTACAGAAGTGGCTGCTTTTGAAGATTTTCCAGATGATGATGATGATGGCGTTTTAGGGATACCCGTCAAACTTCCAATTTTGGAAGCTTTCTTTGATGACGATGGAGTTGGGCTGACAGCTGCAAGTCTCGGATCTATCTGCCTGGGATCAGTCTGTCTAGTTTCTGGCTGACGAGGATCTGCCCTATCAGATTTACTGCTGGACTTTCCTTCCCTGATTTGGGGATACATTTCTTTGAGACTGGGTCGATGATGACTGTGATGCAGCATACTGGCCTCCAGTAGGTGGTCCTAGACCCACAGCGCTTGGTATAGGGGGAGGTACCACAGATCTTAGCTGCTCTTCTGGCATTTCTTTCTTAGAACTGAAAGCCTTAACCAGGGATTTCTTCCCTGATTTACTGGAGCTCTTTGATGGAGATGTTTGGTTGTCAACAGCCCCTCCAGTAGCCCCTGCAGAGCTGGGCCCAGCATGGTCACCGGAGCTTGAACTCTGACTGCTCGTGAAGGAAGACGATTTCGTGGTGTCACTGCTGCTGGTTCTTGAGTCTGTATCGCTCCGGGAGCTCGTGCTTGTAGTGCTGGTACTGGCACTGCTGTTCTTGGATGAGCTTTTAACCAAACCCTTACCCTTATCCTTTTCCTTCTCTTTGTCTTTGTCCTTGAAGAACTTGAACTTGTCCAACATGGAGTTTTTGTTGCTGGACGGTGGCTTGGAAGAAGTAGTGCTCTTGGTAGAGGAGGTAGAGCTGGTGGACCCAGCACTGGTCCTGTTGGACTGCTTGTCGGCAAGGGTTTGGCTTCTGGAGTTTGGGGATTCCACGTCCAATGGCAGTTGGTATGGCTGAATGGGATGCTGCAGGTGATGTTGCTCGTACAGTTCCGCCAGTGCTGGAGTTACTGGACCGTAGTGGAATCAATGAAGTGGAACCTGGTAAGAAAACAAGGACAGGTTACAGCTGGTTTTGGAATGATAAAGGACACAGATGATCCTATAACTAAAGCAGCGGACATTAGTGTACACCCACGGTTGTGTCTGTGGTGGTTAAATGAAGCAACACAATCTGGCACAGATTTGTTTCACAGTTTTGTGAGCGGAAATAGCCAGCCTCAATCCTTGCTACCCCTTGTTTACTGAAAAGCACAATTCTGACTTGTGGTGTCTAGAAACACACGATAGTCTTCTTCTTGTTCTTCTTCTTCTTCTTTTCTTCTTCGCGTTCGCCAGCCGTAAACTCAAGTGGAAGTTAAGATTTGTTTGTCCACTTCTGGATTTTTGTCTTTTTCCAGAACTTCAGTGTTGTGTGCACATCATTTTACAGATCTAGCTTATGTGTATGCAGACTGTAGGTTCATTGTCTCTCTCGGGTAGAGGCACTCTGACATCGAAGAAAGTACCCACTTATTGACTCTTACGACATGCTTACTGAGGAGGCGGTGAGTCTACTCTAGGCCTCTAGCCCCCCCCCCCCCCCACAAAGGTGGATCAGAATCCACACAGAAAACGTATAGTAATGACAAGCCCTCTTGTCTATCGTGTCACGGACAGACACCCTACGGTGTTGCTGTACAGTTTACAATAAGCGCGTAACATGTTTTGGTACATCCAATGAAAGCTTTTAACAAGTGCTTACCAGACTCGGACTGCCGGCATAGAGACACCCATCCACCCTTGCGTCATCATCTATCCACCCATCCATCCATCCATCCACCCATCCATCCATCCATCCACCCATCCATCCATCCATCCATGCATCCATCCACCCATCCATCCATCCATCCATCCATCCATCCATCCATCCATCCATCCATCCATCCATCCATCCATCCATCCACCCATCCATGCATCAATCCATCCATGCATGCATCCATCCATCCATCCATCCACCCATCCATCCATCCATGCATCCATGCATCCATCCATCCATCCACCCATCCAGGCATCCATCCACCCATCCATGCATCCATCCATCCCCCCATCCATCCACCCATCCAGGCATCCATCCATCCATCCACCCATCCATCCATCCATCCACCCATCCATGCATCCATCCACCCATCCATCCACCCATCCATCCATCCATCCATCCACCCATCCATGCATCCATCCATCCATCCATCCATCCACCCATCCATCCATCCATCCATCCATCCATCCATCCATCCATCCATCCATCCATCCACCCATCCATGCATCCATCCACCCATCCATCCATACATGCATGCATCCATCCATCCACCCATCCATCCATCCATCCGTCCGTGTATTCTGGCTTCTGCCGGGCTCTTATTGACTGAATGTTAGCTTGTGCGAGTTTTTCTTTGATCGTCGCCCTACACTTGATAAATTTATGTACGCCGCATAAAAAAAATGAGATTTCCAATTTCCTTATGATTTTGCAATTTACAACTGAACACTGCGTGGAAATTGTTTGGAAATCATATGTTCAGAATGCTTTGTGATGTTTTTTAACATGCTTTGTATCCTGCCTACATTCAATGACAAATTGTATTCGTCCAATTTACGGGAAACTGATGCTGGAGACGACCACCTGAGAGTGAAATACCCAGAAAATGCGTGCAGTTGGATGGTTTAAACAGTTCCAGTCCCACAGACCATTGTAAGCATGATGACTGTTGGCTTTGATTCAATGTCTGCCCTCCCCTCTCCCCACATACCGCCAATAAGACAAGATGTTTTTTACAAACAGGGAATCGGGTAGGTAAAAAAAAAAGGGGGGGGGGGGTTGTCATACAAAGACATGATTATTACCAGTACACATGCTAAATTTCGAAAACTGACACCAACAGTTACAGATTCTTCAAGGTGGAACGACTTCTGGAACTGACTATATGTTTTCAAATTCCCAAAATGGTGAATGCTGATACAATTAGAATATATAGAATAGAGTATAGTGGCACTGCTTTATTTTGTAAACAACCATTCCCAGGACCATCTTAATGCATGGGCCGGCTGGGCACTTGCCTTGGGGCCCCATGAACGTAAAGGCCCTATGCTAATTGATTGTCTGTGTATCATTTCTATGAGTGGTTGTCGTAGGGGCGCCAGGACAAGGTTTGCTCGGGGGCCTATATATTTATTAGGGCTGCCAACGGTCAAAACTCTGATTCGGGTCTTCTCCTGTTACAAGCAACGTTGTGCACGGAAGCTCCCACCTCACCCCTTCTCCTCTAGTGTCACATTAATCCCCGATTTACTGTTGGCATTCATTGTGGGCTCTTCACACTTCCCTCAGCAACGTGTGTGCCTGATGCACCCTGTGCAGAATCCATCCACTCTCAAATAATAAACAGTTTTATTAACTGAGGCAACACATAGCTTCCTACCGACCGGCGATTCACCAGATCATATTTATGAACGTACATTCTGGCAACAGGTGGTCGCGTTTCACTGTGAGTCTGTACTGTGTTTCCCGAACACATGTAGGTAACATAAGTGTGCTTCATGTCCAGTAAACCAACAACACCTTCCAACTGCACAGGTGTGCTACATAGATGTCAATCAAACAGCCAGGAGCCCAGCACAGTAGTTGTGGGAGCCAAGGACAGACCGCGGAATGGGTAGATAGGATGATTGATTGCTACAACAACAAGTATCTTTTCCCGCTGTCTTCAAATGATGACACTAAACCACGAGTGTAGAACAGTTGGTCTTTGGCAAATCCACGGCCAGCTCTAGCCCATGGTCAAATCTAGAAGGTGTACATTTAAGATATCCTGTTTAACCTTGAAAACAGTCAACAATCTTAGGGCAATTTACTAACGTTACAGAAATTGACCTGCTGTCCTGTGTGTCTATGTGAGCGTGTGTAGGTAACAAAACGGCTAGGAAAAGTATGAGAAAAATAAACAACATAATAGGACCAGCCACACGTTACGTCTGATCAGGGCGAAGACCCTCTGAAGCAGTAAGTTACAATTTGAGTGGTAGAATAAATGTATGGCTTTTCAAAAATAGTTCTGACGTACGAATACCGTTGTGTATGTTTAAACTTTACGAAATCTGTTGTACCACCCCACCACCACCACCACCACCACCACCACACGCGTGCATACACACACCCACGCACACGTGCGAGCGCACACAGACACACGCCCATACGCGCGCACACATACGTAAACTATATATATATATATATATATATATATATATATATATATATATATATATATATATATATATATATATATATTTACACACACACACAGACACTAGTTCTTCTTCTTCTTCTTCTTCGCGTTCACCAGCTGTACACTCTGGCGGAAAGTTCTGGTTGATCGTCCACTACTGAACTGCAGTCCCGCTCCAGAACCTGAGTGTTGCGTGTGCATCAGTTTTACAGATCTCATTCTCTTGAATACAGACTGTTGGTTCCTTGCCTCTCCGGCAGATGCACTCCGACTTCAAAGGAAGCTCCCCAATTAGTCGACTCTTACGACATGCTTTTGGGGAGGCAGTGGGTCTATTCTTGTTTTCCCCACAATGGGGCCCCGGAACCCACACAGGGGAGACACTAGTTAACACTTTCATTATCGAGCAACTCACAGCGCGTTAAATGGTCACCATTTAAAGTACGTGTCTCTTAACTGGTCATTCCTCATCTGTCGTCTCCCTGACGCAGTGGTCAAACCGCTTGCCTCGCGTCCTGAAGGTCATGGCTTCGTTTCACAGCTACGTCGTTCAGTTTACGGGTACAGTTTAACGGAGACCCTTAGCGATCATCGCCCGAGCTACGGAGTTCCTGTTTAGTGCGACGATCTAGGCGTTCTATGGAGAGAGACCAAGTCATGTGGGACAGAACCCTGTACAATCAAGTCAATCCCCTCGACTGGGAATTCCCCTCACCTAACTGCAACATTAACCCAGCCTATCAAGATTGTTACTGTAACCCACTGTGTCCTAGATTGTTACTGTAACCCACTGTGTCCTAGATTGTTACTGTAACCCACTGTGTCCTAGAATGTTACTCAGACCGAGCCATGTCTTCTTATTCTCTCACATTACTCCCAATGGAGCATAGGCCCTCAACCAGCTCACTCTAAGTCATTCTATCCTGTGCTACTGCATGCAGCTCCCCCCATGCCCTCCCCATCTGTTTAACTTCGCTTTCTAACTCTCTTCTCAATGTATGTGTGTGTGTGTGTGTGTGTGTGTGTGTATTTATGTGTGAGTGTGTTTGTGTGTGTATGTGTGTGTCGGTCTTCTGTTATTTTTATTCCCTGTGGATTCCAGTGCTAAGACATTCTAGTTGTTCTGTTATCAGGTTTTCTCAACGTGTGTCCTATCCAACGTCAGCATTCTTTTTAAATTATTGTGCACAGGCACCAGTCAATGAATAATTGTAGTTTATTATTGTTTGCCTTACTTGTTCTGCAGGTTCTCCGCACTAAAATTCACATTTTGTACTTTAGTTATAGTTTTAATTTCTTTCGACTTCCACAAATGTCCTTAGTGCTATGAAAGCTCCTCTTGGCTTTTGTATCCGTATTTTAATATCTCTATCAGTTCCCCCATCTGAATTTACATTACTGCCCTAGTACTGAATGTCAAGGATATAGAAGTGTATGGGTTAAAGCAGCACTTGTGTAGGGTTGACTGAGTGGACCCACGTTTCTAGCATAGTCAGTGAACAACAACACGACACTGTTGACGCCTGTGGCCACGACCGGATTAATCATTAAGCACGCTAAGCATGTGCATACAGCATCACAAAGGGATGGGGCACTATATCAAGTATCAATAGCTTGGAATTTGAGCGTTTATTTGGTTATATAAAGTATAGTTTGTTTTCTATCACGTCAGAACAACTATACATCAAGGCAGGTTGGATACCTTATCTCTATTAAGTATAGAAGCAGATGTGTAACATAACATTCGCTCTGCAACTCTCATTAACGACTTTGCAATTAAAACAATTCGGAGAAAACTGTTCAAAAATAAATAAAGTTGAAGCATACAAAATATTTATTTTTTTACATTTTACCGTCAGTTTTGTTTAATTTTGATAAATAAACTTCTGGTTAACTGTAGTTTATATTTTGAATAATATAATTTACGGAGGCAGCAGTTTTGTCTACACACATGGGGTACTGTGCTGATCTGTGTATGTCTCGTGACCATTTAACATTTCTTCTTCTTTCTTCTTCGCGTTCACCAGCTGTACACTCTGGCGGAAGGTTCTGGTTGCTCGTCCACTACTGAACTGCAGTCCTGCTCCAGAACCTGAGTGTTGCGTGTGCATCAGTTTTACAGATCTCATTCTCTTGAATACAGACTGTCGGTTCCTTGCCTCTCCGGCAGATGCACTCCGACTTCAAAGGAAGCTCCCCAATTAGTCGACTCTTACGACATGCTTTTGGGGAGGCAGTGGGTCTATTCTTGTTTTCCCCACAATGGGGCCCCGGAACCCACACGAGGGCCATTTAACATTTGACTCCTGTCAGTGGTTGTCACAGAATGCCTCCCAGACGGTTCGGGGGGGGGGGGGAGGGCAGGGTGTCTAACAGTGTTAACACAGCCCTCCCAGTGACTTATCGCACAGATGAATCTAGACACATATTTTAGTAGGTCCTTTGAAAGGTAATGTTATCAGCATAATACCGGTCGCCTTTATTTCCCGGGACATTACCTGTTACCAAATTGTAGACTTCTAGAACTGCGCTAAACAAAAGTTCCCACAGTAAGACTTCCGTACATCTCATACAACAAACACTTACCCGCAAAAACATTATAGCCTAACCTGGTAGGTACAGCACAAATGCCGAGCAAGAAGGTGGCGGATCAAACTCACGGGTAAGTGCTAAGTGTGGTGTAATGTTCCCAGTTTAAATACAGGGAAAACTAGGCTAAATACAAGAAAAACATGACACACACGTGATATGAACGCTAACCCTTATGTACGCACAACAAGCGGCTCTCCCACGCCAGTCGGCCGACGTATTTACACCGAACGTGCGATGACAAACTTACTCAGCATGTTCTACAGTATCAATATGAGAAAACACACATTCTACGAGCTTCTAGGAAAAGCAGCTCGGACCGTACATCAACTTTCAGCGTTGCATCATCTGTCAGCGACCGACAGGCATACACGACACTCCAGTGTCAAGAATCCGTACATTGTGGTCTCGACAGGGCGGTAACTCACGGATAAAGTAGATCAGCCTACCTGGCCAATCTGGGACCATCCGCCACTATTACCTCTGAGTTTATCACTGGCGCTTCGCCACATCTTCCAAACAGGAAGGATACATTTCTAAAGGCAACATGTCGATCGGCAAACATCAATGAAAACTCGATCGATATACCCAATAAGTGACTAAAAAAAAAAAAACAACTATCGGAAACTGAAATGGTTAGGTGTATAAGCGTACCTGTGAATGTGAATGAATGGACGCTGCGGCCAAAAAGCCGTTGTCAGCACACTAAAATAAAAGAAAAACAGAATAGTCGGTACATCTATATTTAAAAACTATTTTAAAACCGCACTAGGTGGTAACGTGAGATCATGAGACCTTCAGAAAACGCGCATGGAATTTCTAAAAGCAGTGCTAACACGGTGTTGCGTCTAAACATGTTGGCAATGTTGTTGAGAGATATAAGCTCACGGACAGTGGCTTAGGGGTCACGAGCTCTCACGTGAAACCGCATGAACACTGCCAAAAGACACGTGATGCACACATGTCAGCTCTGTCAGACAGAGGTCTCAGGAGTAGATACAATGGTTAGTTCTGTAAGATAGAGGTCTGGGTTAGTGGATAGTATAGTTAGCTCTGTCAGAAAGAGGTCTAGGGTAATAGATAGTATAGTTAGCTCTGTCAGATAGAGGTCTGGGGTAGTGGATAGTATAGTTAGCTCTGTCAGAAAGAGGTCTGGGGTAGTAGAAGAGAGTATAGTTAGCTCTGTCAGAAAGAGGTCTGGGGTAGAGGATAGTATAGATAGCTCTGTCAGATAGAGGTCTGGGGTAGTGGATAATATAGTTAGCTATGTCAGAAAGAGGTATGGGGTAGTAGATAGAATGGTTAGCTCTGTCAGAAAGAGGTCTGGGGTAGTGGATAGTATAGTTAGCTCTGTCAGAAAGAGGTCTGGGGTAGTGGATAGTATAGATAGCTCTGTCAGAAAGAGGTCTGGGTAGTTGATAGTATAGATAGCTCTGTCAGAAAGAGGTCTGGGGTAGTGGATAGTATAGATAGCTCTGTCAGAAAGAGGTCTGGGGTAGTGGATAGTATAGATAGCTCTGTCAGAAAGAGGTCTGGGGTAGTGGATAATATTGTTAGCTCTGTCAGAAAGAGGTCTCGGGTAGTGGATAGTATGGTTAGCTCTGTCAGAAAGAGGTCTGGGGTAGTAGATGGTATAGTTAGCTCTGTCAGAAAGAAGTCTGGGGTAGTGGATAGTATAGTTAGCTCTGTCAGATAGAGGTCTGTGGTAGTGGATAGATTAGTTAGCTCTGTGAGAAAGAGGTCTGGGGTAGTGGATAGTATAGATAGCTCTGTGAGAAAGAGGTCTGGGGTAGTGGATAGTATAGTTAGCTATGTCAGATAAAGGTCTGTGGTAGTGGATATAATGGTTAGCTTTGTTAGATTGATGTCTGGGGTAGTGGATAGTATAGTTAGCTCTGTCAGAAAGAGGTCTGGGGTAGTAGATAGTATAGTTAGCTCTGTCAGAAAGAGGTCTGGGGTAGTAGATAGTATAGTTAGCTCTGTCAGAAAGAGGTCTGGGGTAGTGGATAGTATAGATAGCTCTGTCAGAAAGAGGTCTGGGGTAGTAGATAGTATAGTTAGCTCTGTCAGAAAGACGTCTGGGGTAGTAGATAGTATAGATAGCTCTGTCAGAAAGAGGTCTGGGGTAGTAGATAGTATAGTTAGCTCTGTCAGAAAGAGGTCTGGGGTAGTAGATAGTATAGTTAGCTCTGTCAGAAAGAGGTCTGGGGTAGTGGATAGTATAGTTAGCTCTGTCAGAAAGAGGTCTAGGGTAGTAGAAAGTATAGTTAGCTCTATCAGAAAGAGGTCTGGGGTAGTAGATAGTATAGTTAGCTCTATCAGAAAGGGGTCTGGGGTAGTAGATAGTATAGTTAGCTCTATCAGAAAGGGGTCTGGGGTAGTAGATAGTATAGCTCTGTCAAAAAGAGGTCTGGGGTAGTGGATAGTATAGATAGCTCTGTCAGAAAGAGGTCTGGGGTAAAAGATAGTATAGTTAGCTCAGTCAGAATGAGGTCTGGGGTAGTAGATAGTATAGATAACTCTGTCAGAAAGAGGTCTGGGGTAGTGGATAGTATAGATAGCTCTGTCAGAAAGAGGTCTGGGGTAGTGGATAGTATAGATAGCTCTGTCAGAAAGAGGTCTGGGGTAGTGGATAGTATAGATAGGTCTGTCGGATAGAGGTCTGGGGTAGTGGATAGTATGGTTAGCTCTGTGCGAAAGAGGTCTGGGGTAGTGGATAGTATAGTTAGCTCTGTGAGAAAGAGGTCTGGGGTAGTGGATAGTATCGTTAGCTCTGTGAGAAAGAGGTCTGGGGTAGTGGATAGTATAGATAGCTCTGTCAGATATAGGTCTGGGGTAGTGGATAGTATAGTTAGCTCTGTGAGAAAGAGGTCTGGGGTAGTGGATAGTATAGTTAGCTCTGTGAGAAAGAGGTCTGGGGTAGTGGATAGTATAGTTAGCTCTGTGAGAAAGAGGTCTGGGGTAGTAGATAGTATAGTTAGCTCTGTCAGAAAGAGGTCTGGGGTAGTAGATAGTATAGTTAGCTCTGTCAGATAGAGGTCTGGGGTAGTTGATAGAATGGTTAGTTAGCTCTGTCAGAAAGAGGTCTGGGATAGTGTAATGAATGACTGTCTCTGTCGGACAGAGGCTAGGCTAGTGAGGCGAATGGTAGATTCCCTCTGACACAGGTCTGGGGTAAGTTTCAAATGCCTGACAACTGGACATGGTAAATACTATACGTAACCGCTAGGATTTAGCTCGTAAAATGGTCATACTAAAACTGTGCAGATGGATATAGTTTACACGACATATGCAACTGCAGAGGCGTCGGGGCAGGCTGCCAACACAACACACTGAAGACCACAGCTGTGCCCAGGTTTGATGAAGGTATCGATCCCAACCTTGTTCTCAGGCGACTATTTGACATGAATATATTGTAGATCTGTCTAGATTGGTGAACACTTGTGTACAATGTATGAGTATATAGACTGAGAATAATTGTAAACTGTATAGGCGAGGTTAAATAAATGAAAACTGTACATGAAGTCAAGTATACGAAATAATGTGTACAGGAAGTCAAGTATAGGAAACACCAGGCACATGAAGTCAAATATACGAAACACTGTGTACATGGAGTCAAATACACGAAACACTGTGTACATGGAGTCAAATACATGAAACACTGGGTACATGGAGCCAAATACACGAAACACTGTGTACATGGAGTCAAATACACGAAACACTGGGTACATGGAGTCAAATACACGAAACACTGGGTACATGGAGTCAAATACACGAAACACTGTGTACATGGAGCCAAATACATGAAACACTGTGTACATGGAGCCAAATACATGAAACACTGTGTACATGGAGTCAAATACACGAAACACTGGGTACATGGAGTCAAATACACGAAACACTGTGTACATGGAGTCAAATACACGAAACACTGGGTACATGGAGTCAAATACACGAAACACTGGGTACATGGAGTCAAATACACGAAACACTGTGTACATGGAGTCAAATACACGAAACACTGTGTACATGGAGTCAAAGAAACACTGTGTACATATATTTATGTAATGTAACTAGTATACAACTTGCATACAACTGAGATGCCAGCAGAAACATGGCTGCCTTACGAAAGCCTTTCTAGAAGTATACCTGGACCAATAATACACACCAAAGTATTAGTAATAATAGTCGTAGAGACAGCAGTATCACTAGTTGTAGTAGTTGTTGTAGTAATAGTAGTAGCAGCAGCAGCAGTAGTAGTAGTAGCAGCAGCAGTAGTAGTAGTAGTAGCAGCAGCAGTAGTAGTAGCAGCAGCAGCATGGTGGTGGTAGTGGTAGTAATACCAGCAGCAGCGCCAAAAGTCTAATTAAGTCACTTACAAGAAAGAGGCAACTACAAAGAATGAGAAAGGCGCTGCCCAAATAAAGTACACGCTGTCAACAAGAAACAACTGAGGGCTAAAATCTCACTTACCGGTGAGGTCTAAGGTGGCCATTCCTGCCCGAGTGTGAAGACAACAATGAACAAGGAGAGGGCACACATCAGTCAAGCAGTGAATTCAAGTGTTACCTTCCCGCTAAGTGGATTCCCTCACCGAGGATGGCGACGGGATATCGCATAAATTGGGACACACAATATCTGACATCTTGACACCAGATCACCGGGAGCCACCTTACTACTTATCTCCCCCTGTACTAAAACATCAGCGTCGTGAGATTGTTGCTGAACAAAAAGGATGGAACGACAATGTGGATGTGAGTCAGCTACATTCTGTGCACATAAAGAACGGAGGTTTAAAAAAAACCAACAGTTGTGATGATAAAGAAAGAGAAGAATAAAGGGGTGAAAACAGCTGGGTTACAGGATGTCGATTGAGGCGGAAGGATCTGCAAGTCTTGGTTTAGTGAGGAGTGACCTTGACAAAACAGCGGTTGCATCACTGCGACAAGAACCACCTGGCTGACAGAATCACGGACGCGCTGAGGCGTGACGCTGGTTCTGTTACTAGCTCCTGGGGCTATGGAGTTCGCCACGGATGAATAGCCGTCGTTTGCTTATTGTGTTGTATGAGCTCAGCGCTGTGATATACAAGCGATCTCTTTGACACACCCGGTTATAATGTGGGTAAAATTGGTTAACAAATACACCAGTTTTAGAAATAAAGGGAGAGGCGGATGGGGGGGGGGGGGTTGGGGGAACAACAAGAAGGACAAAAACACCACACACAAACACACAGGCACGCAGGCGCACGAACACACACACACACACACACACACAAATGAGAAACTCCAAACGAGGGACAACTGAGAGATATATCTCACAGCAAGGTCTAGGGGTTTAGGGGATAAAGCGCAGATAGCCAACCTCGTGTAACAGGTTTGTCATGCACGTATTCTACACGATGATGTGATGGGATTTAATGTCCAGTAGTCGGCCTGGCCGCGATTCCATCTCGGACCCTTCCCCAAACATATGACCATGCTGTGAAACCTTTTGTTGACGGTGTGTTAACCCCAAAGCCAAACTGATAGAAAATCAGGTAAATATTACGAAATCTTCCCAAACAGAGTTAGCCCCGCCTATTTACACACAAGACTTCACGTGTCTTACAACATATCCACGTATCCCCCCCCCCCCTTTCCCCATATTACCAGATATCCACATATGGTGTGTGGTCAAAGGCTTGCTGTCAAATCCTCCTGTGCTCCTTGAATACCATGTTTACAGTCAGAAAACACAGAATTACAAGGTAAATACCAGATATCTGTCATCCGTCCACATAAAACTACACAGAACTAGACAATTAATCACAGTCGTACACAAAAGCTGTACAATAAACACACTTACATGCGTACTCGCACAGACTACACACCCATACAATACAATTTACATACCACACAACACACATACCACACAACCATACAACTCAATATACATACCACACAACACAACCATTCAATACAATATACATACCACACAACACACATACCACTCAACCATACAACTCAATATACATACCACACAACACAACCATTCAATACAATATACATACCACACACCTAACATCGCATTTCCAACGACTTTATCCAAAAGTGACAAAATTTAGCAAAACGAAACAATCCTTTCACCAAACGAGGCAAAGGACTGCAACTGATCGAAACTGTGAAATGCGATAGCCCAGGCTTGTACGAAAGGAACTCAGTTCGACTACTGACTGAGATCAGCTCAGTTCGTGTATGCAGGTATGTAACCTGGTGGGTTGTCAACTTGCCAGCTGCTCGCTACAACATTGGCGAGGTTAGTCGAGTCGCACCTGATATGGCTCATACAAGTGTTGTTGTTTGGACCCTGAAGTCTCTCCCTGGTCCCATGGCTGAGTCATAGCTGGGAGCTCGTGCAGGGGAGGTTGTCAGGCTAAGGTCGCATGTGTTGATTGTACGTGACTGGATTATTGTTGGCCCACACACGACATAGATATCTCACAGCGCCTCGCCTTTATTACATTCGACATTCCCTTCTAAACAAGAATGGCAACAGTTAGTTAGCCGACATGTTATCCTAACTGCATTTAAATCTATTTACTTCATGAGTTTTCGGGTCCGCTCCTAGGGAATCCCGCAGCGTTAGCGATCGACAACACGGTTATTTTTTATCTTTGGCGTCTTGCATAATGCTATTGTCGGGCTAAATTTCTTTTGCTGACTTTGTAGTCTGGTCATAGTTGTCAAGTCAGTCATCAGTTGGTTCCCACAAAAGTCTTACTTATTGTAGAGCATTCAATATATCTGCCTCGACCATGGCTCGACTGGCCTGCACAGTAGCCTCACCTGCAAGCCTATCAGCTTGCTCGTGTCCCTGGTCGCCTGGCATACACTGTAGTCTCACCTGCAAGCCTATCAGCTTGCTCGTGTCCCTGGTCGCCTGGCATACACTGTAGTCTCACCTGCAAGTTTATCAGCTTGCTCGTGTCCCTGGTCGCCTGGCATACACTGTAGTCTCACCTGTAAGTTTATCAGCTTGCTCGTGTCCCTGTTCGCCTGGCATACACTGTAGTCTCACCTGTAAGTTTATCAGCTTGCTCGTGTCCCTGGTCGCCTGGCATACACAGTAGCCTTACCTGTAAGTTTATCAGCTTGCTCGTGTCCCTGGTCGCCTGGCATACACTGTAGTCTCACCTGTAGTCTCACCTGTTTATCAGCTTGCTCGTGTCCCTGGTCGCCTGGCATACACAGTAGCCTCACCTGTAAGTTTATCAGCTTGCTCGTGTCCCTGGTCGCCTGGCATACACTGTAGTCTCACCTGTAAGTTTATCAGCTTGCTCGTGTCCCTGGTCGACTGGCATACACTGTAGTCTCACCTGTAAGTTTATCAGCTTGCTCGTGTCTCTGGTCGCCTGGCATACACTGTAGTCTCACCTATAAGTTTATCAGCTTGCTCGTGTCCCTGGTCGCCTGGCATACACTGTAGTCTCACCTGTAAGTTTATCAGCTTGCTCGTGTCCCTGGTCGCCTGGCATACACTGTAGCCTCACCTGTAAGTTTATCAGCTTGCTCGTGTCCCTGGTCGCCTGGCATACACAGTAGCCTCACCTGTAAGTTTATCAGCTTGCTCGTGTCCCTGGTCGCCTGGCATACACTGTAGCCTCACCTGCAAGTTTATCAGCTTGCTCGTGTCCCTGGTCGCCTGGCATGATCTATGTCAGCCCCGGCTGCCTCAGAGACACCAAACAATGTCTTCGCATCAAGCCCATGTCCATCTTCTTGAAGATACTCACTGAATTACTGAGAAAGCATGGCTGGCGCTGTAGATGATTACCAATACAACTAATAGTCTGTGGTTAGAGCGCTGTCATATCTTAACTTTAAAGGGGAGGGGTGGGTGTGAAAAGGGGGGGGGGATAAACAGAAATGCGGAAAAAGAAAGAACCGAGGCTGGAGGCGAAATCCCCCCCCCCCCCCAAAAAAAGACAATAAAGAAGAAGAGGAGGGGAAAAAGAGGGGAGGAAGATGAGGAGAGGAAGAGGAGAGGAGGAAGAGGATGTGAGGAAGAGAAGGGGAGGAGCAACAACAACAGCAAAAACAGCAGCAGCAGAAGAAGAAGAAGAGGAAGAAGAAGAAAAGAAGAAAAATAAGAAGAAGAAGAAAGGGGAAGTGATGAGCAGGAGAAGAATAAAACCAGGATGAAGACAACTCGCTTGGAGCATGTACTACCAACAAGAGGCGATAAGTAGATTGCAGGGCAACACTTGACACAACAGGCGGATATTACGTAATTCTCACGAGAGTTGCAAGTGGCAGTTTAGTCTTCACAGATTTGTCCTCGGTATGTAGCACTGACCGATCATTATATATTACTGCGTGGCTGGTGCTGTCGCCACGGACTGCGCAGAATATAGTGGTTTTTTTTAAATCTTTTTTTTTTTTGCTGAGCAATGGCAAACTACTGAATGTAACTGACTAGTAAACTACTGATAGTAAACAAATGTTGCAGTGGTCTATGACGTCAAGTAATGTATGGGCCACTACCACTTCTTCAGCATGCCGAGCCCTTGAGGTTGGCTGCTGCAGATATCACCCGCCTCCATTCATCTCTCTGGCTGGCCTTCTTCGGCATGCCCAGCCCTTGAGGTTGACTGCTGCAGATATCACCCGCCTCCATTCATCTCTCTGGCTGGCCTTTTCTTTCCAGTTGGTGACACCAAGTGTTTGCAGGTCTGTCTGGACATTATCTCTCCATCGTCTTCTAGGTCTGCCTTGTGGTCTACGACTATTCAAATGCCTTTTATTTTTATAGTTGTCACTTCTCTGTCATGTGACATTTTCTCAGTATGTCCCAGCAATTTCAGTGATCAGTGGGGATTCAAACAGATTATGAATTTCGCTGTTTTTCACTCTCTATTCCCCACTGTTTGCATTTTTGATGGCTCCAAAGCTGCTTCCTGATGTTATGTTTTCGAAAATCCGTAAGAAGCCTTAATCTCTTTTGTTGAGCTCTAAGTTTCAGAGCCATATAAAACGACTAGTCTTATCAACGTCTATATATTTTCATCTCTGTGTTGGGAGATAGACTTTGACTTAAGCAGATGATGAAGGGCATAGCTGATTTCCAGATTTTATTCTAGATCGTATGTCTTCTTTAAGCATGTTGGAGCAGTTGGAGTTTGCACCCAAGTACTTATATGTTTCCGTTCGTTTGATTTTCATATTATCGACTTGTGTACGGTCAGAGTTTTTATCCTTTCCCTATCTTGTTTTCATCATGTATAATATGTCTTATCCTGAATAATAACTAGTCCCTTTTTGTGAGTTGTTTCTTTTAAGAGAGTTAAATGTTTCTACAGTCCCTATTTCATTTTCTCCAACAAAATCAACGTCACCTACATAACTAAGTATTCTTATAGATTCTTATATAGTATACTCTTATTTCATTTTCCATAAAATTTTTTCCAGGGCCAAGTTGAACAGAAATGGGCACAGGACATAACCTTGATTTAAACCAGATGTTATTTGAAAAGGGTCTGACTCTTTGTCTTTTGACGTTATTATAATACAAGTGTCTTCCATACACAGTTTGGTCACGGTGCATACACCACTGACGTTTTAAATAGCCTTTTAGGAAAAGAGAAGTTTAACCAATTTGGAGTTCAAAGAGTTGAACTGGCTTTTGCTTGAATTATATCATTTGGCTCTTGTCTAGGGTGAGCTTTGTTAATTTGTGTGTTTCATGGGTCTGAAGGACTGTGCTGTGTGATTGATTTGTTGACTTATCGACTGGCATGTCTGTAAGACTGGCTTAACTGATAGCAGGATATTTAGCAATACAGACATAAAAAAAAAATGAAACATTGGACACTCCCAAGACCTACCTTCGGAAAAAGATCGTCCTAGTTTCAGAGACATGAGTCCGAATTAACAGCGGCCTGTTTATTGATAACAGTGACCTGTCACGATTGGCGCTGGTTGGACTCTACAAGTCGGTGTCGAACGACTGTCAGAAAGTGTTTGTGAGAGGCTGTTAAGTTGTTTTGCATAGACGTTGATGGTATCACTGCAACAGCCTCAACTGAGGCACGTTTTGCAACAGATTCTTGTCTTCAACTCGGAAAACAGCAGCAAAGACTAGGTTACACAACAGCTACTCCAATAGCGTTCAAAACAGTTTTCACAATCTTGGACAATTCGCAGACAATCAGAAATAATGGACAACTGGGGCGTGTCCTAGATGGTAAAGAATTCGTTGATATCTCAAACAGGGGACAATGCGTAGGTATCCACAACATTGGACTATTCGTAGAAATGCCACAATTTTGCTAATTGATTTCTTGAAACCACCACACCAGTAATCATTCACCATCACAGATTCAGAATAATGAAAAATGAGTGTAATTCAACTAATTTAAAGACCAGTTTCATTGAATTAGAAAACGGCGCGGGGTGGGGGGGGGGGAGGGGATCACAGATGTCGCTTTTAAATCAATATAAATATTCAAGGAAAAACACATCATAAAACTAAAACACACAGATTAAAGACAGCGCTACTCATTTCGTCCGCCGGCAAACACAACTGAAATCCGCTGTATTGATCGACTTGAACCCAGATCAAACAATTTTCCAGGTGAGAACACAAAATGAAAATCCCAAAAAGGTAAACAAAATGCAATACAGACGTCATTAGCCGCGGCTGAATTAACGATTTCATTATACAGGATGCAACTTGGCGCAACCGGTTAAGTAACAGGATCCTAGTTGGCGCAACCGGTGAAGTAACAGGATCCGAGCCGGCAACTGCCCACGCCATGTAGGTGGCAAGTCTCGCATGAGATCACACAATCCTATCCCAGCCGATGGCCAGCACAAGTGCCGACTGGCGGCGGAGACCAGATCTAGATTGGGCAGTATGTCCACTTCACATGAGAGGTCCCTGACTCCACTCAGTGTGGTTTGGTGATGTTTGAAGTGCCAGGTCCCTCTCATCAGCCAGCAATATTAGCCTAATGTACAAAGAGCAATCACTGGCTCAGACAAGCTGGCAACTCAGGTTTGCTGGCATGTTTTCAATAACAAGTATTAGATTTCTGTTTTAAAGTCAAAATGGAAAAGACTTTGTGAAAATATATTTGCTTTTCTTCTTATTTCATTCAGAAATTGTATTTACATGTAGAAATGTTGACATGTGTGATAAGTTCCAAGTCATACTTAACTTAAACATCAACTTTCAAAAGTCTAAGTATGTTTACCATTAGTACACCATTTTAATTATTCACTAAAGGTCACGATAAGATGTCAAAACAAGTTAGTGAAGTTCAGTAAAAAATTTTTTACACAGACCGTGCCACAAATCGATCCATTCATGTCTGTACGTCTGCCTATTTGGATGTCCACTGCCCCCAGTACATACATTCACATACACACACATACACACACACACACACATCAACCACCGATAAGCACAGTCATTTCACACAGCAGTACGTATACACTCGCGACATACATTGAACAATATACATTTAAATAGGGCACATGCACGTCCGTACGTGCGATCACGTGCACGTGTGTACGTACGATAAATGTCTATGTGTTCAGTGTGTACTTGCGTTTAATGTGTATGCGCGTGTGTATCTGTCAAACGTGAATTTGCTTGTGTATGTGTGTATGCATAGGATGTGTGTGTTTTCATGTGTATATGGAAGAAACATAATTAAAACATAAACGTCATACCAGACAGTTTGTATACGCCCATACACTCACAGTCATCGACAATCTGTGCCCATACACTCACAGTCATCGACAATCTGTGCCCATACACTCACAGTCAACGACAATCTGTGCCCATACACGCACAGTCATCGACAATCTGTGCCCATACACTCACAGTCATCGACAATCTTTGACCACACACTCACAGTCAACGACAATCTGTGCCCATACACGCACAGTCATTGACAATCTGTGCCCATACACGCACAGTCATCGACAATCTGTACCCACACACTCACAGTCATCGACAATCTGTGCCCACACACTCACAGTCATCGACAATCTGTGCCCATACACTCACAGTCATCGACAATCTGTGCCCATACACGCACAGTCATCGACAATCTGTGCCCATACACGCACAGTCATCGACAATCTGTGCCCATACACTCACAGTCAACGACAATCTGTGCCCATACACCCGCAGTCATCGACAATGTAAACATCAGAATCCTAAAAAAGGACAGATACATGTGTCGGTGATCTAACAGATCCCTGATTGGGTCTCCCGTGTCCGTAGAACAGGGGGTGGAGGGAAGGGAAAGACACCCTGCAGGGTACACCAGCACTATGCTACTGTTGACCGCGTAATCGTGTTGTGACGCAGCAATATAACTTGGCTCGATAACGGCTGTTTGTTTTCCGGGATCTAAAATTGTTGGACTCCATCCCTGGAATTGTAATCCCCCTATGTACTTGAGTCCCAGAGGCAATTTTAAACAAGGGAGGGCTGGAGGCGGGGGGGGGGTTCACCAAGACTACAGAAGCACGTCGTGATCATGAAATTAGCCTAGGGTGCAACGGAGACAGAAACAGAATTGATCAAAGCACACAAGAAGTAATGATCCTGATAAACAGTCTCCCAATCCGTTGAGTCATTGCGCTTAATAGCAATAGCAGACTGTAGAACATAGAATCCTCGATGCTAGGACGGTGTGAGGTTCGAATCGCCGTAACTGCATTCCGCAAACTGCAACTATGGAAGAAACATAACTAAAACATAAACGTCATACCATAAAGTTTGTATACGTTACACTGTGCTCAGAATCACTGCAGCATAGTATGCACACATCATCATCATCAGGTGCCTTGCCGACTGGCGTGGGCGATCATGCCTCTCCATAATCCGCGATCTCCTGCAGCATGTATCAGTTCGTGTGCCGACACACCTCCATGCCATGCAACAAGACTGTCAAGCATCTTCTCTCGTTGTCTATGCACACATCAGATATTTGAAATTCCGAGATCGCTCTCGATAACTTGCACGTTTCAAGGCTTGAAGAGGGTTTGTAGAACTTTATAGCACAATTCCAGTGGAGATAATGCTATGGTACCAGATCGGGGCTAGGTACTCTAACTTATCCCCGAAACCCGTAAGCTCTTTGCGTGTATAAGGATTACATGGGCGTCAAAACATCTGGCCTCAGATTTGAACTCACAACTTCAATATAGCAGAGTCAGGCATTGAAACATGAACAAGTTACACAGGTGACTTGTATTCAATATCAGCCTGTGGCAGGCCGGGCGACTCCCATCCAGGGCTGCCAATAGGATTTTCATCAAATCCCAAGCTAAGCTGGGAAAAAAAACCAGCAATACAAAAGCAAAGAACAATAAAAAAAAAAAAAAAATTAAGGATTGATAAAAAGTACAAATTTTATATTTTCGAAACGAAACATTTACTCATTTTTATATTAGGATATATTTTGCAAAAAAAAAAAAAAAAAAAACAGAATCCCTGTTAGTTGTACTGTGTTGAAAGCACAGAGGAAGCATAAATTTATATTGCTGGATTTGTCTCTAGTAAGATCACTAGAAAAGTTCAGTGCATTTCATGTAAGACTTTGCTACAAATGGACAAAACATTAACAGTTAATGTTCAGCCAGAAGATTCCAAAATCCGATCCCAAGGCTTAAAATAAAAACCCAGATCTGGGGGTAGAAACCCATCATTGGCAGCCCTGTTCCCATCTGTCGGTGTAGGTGGGCAGTCAACACCAGCAGCCTCGAATGTATTGCTAGCGCCACTTGACATTTGCGACTCCTTCAGGCTAGCAAGTGTTGACACGTTATGTACGTGTGTCGGTCTGGAAATCATGTTTCACGGGTTCTCACACTGGTCAGCCAGTGGACACATACTTCACCAGTTCTCACACTGGTCAGCCAGTGGACACATACTTCACGAGTTCTCATACTGGTCATCCAGTAGACAATACTTCACCAGTTCTCACACTTGTCAGCCAGTGGACACATACTTCACCAGTTCTTACACTTGGTCAGCCAGTGGACACATACTTCACCAGTTCTTACACTGGTCAGCCAGTGGAAACATACTTCACCAGTTCTCACAGTGGTCAGCCAGTGGACACATACTTCACCAGTTCTCACACTGGTCAGCCAGTGGACACATACTTCACCAGTTCTTACATTGGTCAGCCAGTGGACACATACTTCACCAGTTCTTACATTGGTCAGCCAGTGGACACATACTTCACCAGTTCTCACACTGGTCAGCAAGTGTACATATACTTCACCAGTTCTCACACCAGTGGACACATACTTCACCAGTTCTCACACCAGTGGACACATACTTCACCAGTTCTCACACCAGTGGACACATACTTCACCAGTTCTCATACTGGTCAGCAAGTGTACATATACTTCACCAGTTCTCACACCAGTGGACACATAGTTCACCAGTTCTCACACCAGAGGACACATACTTCACCAGTTCTCACACTGGTCAGCAAGTGGACATATACTTCACCAGTTCTCACACCAGTGGACACATACTTCACCAGTTCTCACACCAGTGGACACATACTTCACCAGTTCTCACACTGGTCAGCAAGTGGACATATACTTCACCAGTTCTCACACTGGTCAGCAAGTGGACACATACTTCACCAGTTCTCACACTGGTCAGCAAGTGGACATATACTTCACCAGTTCTCACACTGGTCAGCAAGTGGACACATACTTCACCAGTTCTCCCACTGGTCAGCTAGTGGACACATACTTCACCAGTTCTCCCACTGGTCAGCTAGTGGACACATACTTCATCAGTTCTCCCACTGGTCAGCTAGTGGACACATACTTCACCAGTCCTCACACTGGCCAGATAGTGGACACATACTTCATCAGTTCTCCCACTGGTCAGCTAGTGGACACATACTTCATCAGTTCTCCCACTGGTCAGCTAGTGGACACATACTTCACCAGTTCTCCCACTGGTCAGCTAGTGGACACATACTTCACTAGTTCTCACACTGGTCAGCTAGTGGACACATACTTCATCAGTTCTCCCACTGGTCAGCTAGTGGACACATACTTCACCAGTTCTCCCACTGGTCAGCCAGTGGACACATACTTCACCAGTTCTCATACTGGTCAGCTAGTGGACACATACTTCATCAGTTCTCCAACTGGTCAGCTAGTGGACACATACTTCATCAGTTCTCCCACTGGTCAGCCAGTGGACACATACTTCACCAGTTCTTACACTGGTCAGCCAGTTGACACATACTTCACCAGTTCTCACACTGGTCAGCTAGTGGACACATACTTCACCAGTTCTCACACTGGTCAGCTAGTGGACACATACTTCACCAGTACTCATACTGGACAGCCAGTGGAAACATACTTCACCAGCTCTCACACTGGTCAGCCAGTAGACACATAACCAGCTCCAGTGGACTCATACTTCACTAGTTCTCACACTGGTCAGCCAGTAGACAATACTTCACTAGTTCTCACACCTGTCATCCAGTAGACAATACTTCACTGGTTCTCACACTGGTCAGCCAGTGGACACATACTTCACCAGTTCTCACACTGGTCAGCCAGTGGACACATACTTCACCAGTTCTCATACTGGTCAGCCAGTGGACACATACTTCACCAGTTCTCATACTGGTCAGCCAGTGGACACATACTTCACCAGTTCTCATACTGGTCAGCCAGTGGACACATACTTCACCAGTTCTCATACTGGTCAGCCAGTGGACACATACTTCACCAGTTCTCATACTGGTCAGCCAGTAGACAATAATTCACCAGCTCTCACACTGGTCAGCCAGAAGACACACTATTCACCAGCTCTCACACTGGTCAGCCAGTGGACACATACTTCACCAGTTCTCATAGTGATCCTGAACGATGATGGTGGTCGGCACGGCTCGCTAAACTATCAAAGTATGAGTTCAGACATGCTCCCAGTGGTAAAACCTGACTCACGACCGAAACGAATGTTGTTGTTGCTGGTGATGATAACGAAGATAGTGATGCTGTTGTTGCTGGTGACGATAACGACGATGGTGATGCTGTTGTTGCGGGAGACGATAATGATGATGGTGATGCTGTTGTTGTTGCTGGTGATGATAACGACGATGGTGATGCTGTTGTTGTGTGAGATGATAACGATGATGGTGATGCTGTTGTTGTTGCTTGTGATGATAACGACGATGGTGATGCTGTTGTTGCGGGAGATGATAACGATGATGGTGATGCTGTTGTTGTTGCTGGTGATGATAACGACGATGGTGATGCTGTTGTTGCGGGAGATGATAACGATGATGGTGATGCTGTTGTTGTTGCTGGTGATGATAACGACGATGGTGATGCTGTTGTTGCGGGAGATGATAACGATGATGGTGATGCTGTTGTTGTTGCTGGTGATGATAACGACGATGGTGATGCTGTTGTTGCAGGAGATGATAACGATGATGGTGATGCTGTTGTTGTTGCTGGTGATGATAACGACGATGGTGATGCTGTTGTTGCTGGTGATGATAACGACGATGGTGATGCTGTTGTTGCTGGTGATGATAACGACGATGGTGATGCTGTTGTTGTTGCTGGTGATGATAACGACGATGGTGATGCTGTTGTTGCTGGTGATGATAACGACGATGGTGATGCTGTTGTTGCGGCAGATGATAACGATGATGGTGATGCTGTTGTTGCGGCAGATGATAACGACGATGGTGATGCTGTTGTTGCGGCAGATGATAACGATGATGGTGATGCTGTTGTTGCGGCAGATGATAACGACGATGGTGATGCTGTTGTTGCGGCAGATGATAACGATGATGGTGATGATGTTGTTGTTGCTGGTGATGATAACGACGATGGTAATGCTGTTGTTGCTGATGATGATAAGGACGATGGTGATGCTGTTGTTGTTTTTGAAACCTTCTTGTTCGAGGTACTTGCGTGCTGGTCCGCTGAGTCTCGAGAGGAGTGTGGGGGGGGGGGGGGTTTATTACTGTAAGGTTGGGTTAGAGCAGCGGTTCTCAGCCTGTGGGTCACGTACCTTATCTGGGTCCAACGACCCTTTCACAGGGGTCACCTAAGACCATCAGTAACATAAGGAACTGTATTAAAGAGTTACCACAACATTAGGAACTGCATTAAAGGGTCACCACTACATGAGAAACTGTATTAAAGGGTCACCACTACATGAGGAACTGTTTTAAAGGGTCACCACTACATGAGGGAACTGTATTAACGGGTCACCACTACATGAGGAACTGTATTAACGGGTCACCACTACATGAGAGAACTGTATTAACGGGTCACCACTACACGAGGGAACTGTATTAACGGGTCACCACTACATGAGGAACTGTATTAAAGGGTCACCACTACATGAGGGAACTGTATTAAAGGGTTACCACTACATGAGGGAACTGTATTAACGGGTCACCACTACACGAGGAACTGTATTAACGGGTCACCACTACATGAGAGAACTGTATTAAAGGGTCACCACTACATGAGGGAACTGTATTAAAGGGTTACCACTACATGAGGAACTGTATTAAAGGGTCAACACTACATGAGGAACTGTATTAAAGGGTCACCACTACATGAGGGAACTGTATTAAAGGGTTACCACTACATGAGGAACTGTATTAAAGGGTCACCACTACATGAGGAACTGCATTAAAGGGTTACCACTACATGAGGAACTGTTAGAACCGCTGGATACATGAGGAACTGCATCGAAAGGGTAACCACAACATGAGGGAACTGTATTAACGGGTCACCACTACATGAGGGAACTGTATTAACGGGTCACCACTACATGAGAGAACTGTATTAACGGGTCACCACTACATGAGGAACTGTATTAAAGGGTTACCACTACATGAGGAACTGTATTAAAGGGTCACCACTACATGAGGAACTGCATTAAAGGGTCTTGGCATTACGAAGGCTTAGAACCGCTGGATTATAGGTTTTGCTATCGACCAGTAACACAGTAGCATTGACTATGTGAGGTTATGTTACAGCTGTCTCCTTTAACATATTTAACTCAGACACTAGAGTCCGGTCCAGAAGTTTTGCCGCACTCTGAAAACCCGTAATTCAGTACCTTTTGGGTGTCAATTGTTGAAATCTGGCACCCAACAAACTTAGAATATTCAATAATTGACTACCCATAATTGGTGAGCACTAGAGGACGATTCCGGAGAGCAGTGATGACAATCAGAACTAACTGATCCATGTCTACTTCTCAATCCCATCCCCACACAGAAGAACAAAGGTGAAGCCACAAATTTAAAAAAAAAAAAAAAAAAAAAAGAGGTTAAGAAGAAAGTCAATGATTTCAACAACACTGTAATGCGCCTTTCAGATTCCACTAAATTCACCAGACGAACTGAGTGCAGAAGGAAGAAACAGAACTTACACACTCCCAAAGCACAACCAATCACATTTGGTGCTGGTCGCATCCTGTCTCATAGTCCAGCAAATCGGTTTATGATCTCTGGCAAATCTGATGACACGGATGCCAGTTAAGGAAAGATCGAATGAAAGATATTATCTGCTGGCACCACACTAATCCCCCTGAAACCAGACTGGAATGTTTAAGCAGTTCTGTCAAGATAAAAATGCTTGTCAATGTATGTATTCAGACTGGACCTTATGGAAATGGCGCGGAATATCTTTACATTCCACTACTGAAGGAAAGCGTGCGATTGGTCAAACTCTCAACTTCATAGCGTCAAACAAATGTGCAAATGAATGATGTAAAAGTCATCATACGGTAAAAAGAAAAATGTCAAGGTGTGCGTGTATGGGTGTTTAACAAAAAAAGCAGACGTGGCCATGGTTACATTTTTCAAGGCAGTCTATTTTGACCTAAGTCATTGCCTCGTCAAATTTAGCACTTCCTGTTTCAGCATTCACATCAGAAACAGATGGATGGCGTTCTGACTTCAGGAACTGTCTACAGTCTATCTTCCGATTGCAATATGGCGGTATAGTCTCGCACGCTTTACACATTCCATCTTGAAATTAAACAGTTGACATCTGGCAGAAGTAACGGTCTGGTCCACAAAAAGAGAGTGACTTCCCTTCCCATTCATGCCTCGTCGGGTCGCTCCTATGTTGCGGGGGTGTTATGACCGTATATAATGTTTCCGGGACACTGTCTTGTCTTGAGTCTTTTTCACGCGCCTGTGTACAAATAAGAAGTACTGCAAGGGAAACAGCTGCATGCGTGACCGTTGGTGAGTATCGAAACTATGATATTTGTATTTCTACATTTGTTGGTGGTGGCTTCCTCCTTCCCCCCTCCACAGAGAAAGAAGCCACTGACAAGGAACGTACAAATAGAAACAAAATTGAGGTTTCCATAATCCAGAACATTCGAGCAAGAAGCTGAACGTTAAGATAATCGCGAATGTGATGGGTAACAACACGAGAAAAGAGAACAGTTGAAGTGTAATGTTTTTTTTCACACCAGGGATTCCCTGGGGAATAATATGAGGGGGGAACCTCGAGATATGACGGAAAAACGGGATAACGCAAATACTCGTAGAAACACGAGGTACTCGAGCAGGGTAAACGAACACGTGAAGCCACGTGGAACCCAGGACAAGGTTATACGACTAGACACAAAGGTCTAATCAGACACTATTTGTTTGCCAGCCGGAGCTAAAGGGTGTACCTGAGATTCAGTGTGAATGTAACAGTGTATTTGGCGACGTGAGGAGTTCTGTTCTGAGAGAAGACAATAAGATCACAGCCTGACGACGATCTGATCCGAAATAGCATCCAATTAGTTTTCGCTTGCTCAAGAAGTTGAACCACCATGCTTAGAACTGCCGGAGCAACCATGGCGTGTATTCTGAATGTGAGGATGAAGGACTGAGAGGTACTGAGTGCGCACGAAAGAATACTCCAAGTTGATGTCTGAACAATGTCATGTTGTAATGCTGGACTTGCTAGTTCGTAGTGGACACTGACTGGACAAATGGTATGTGATACTGCAATAAAGTATATTATTGAGATATCATCTTCTCGTACCACCTGTGTCTACTTAGAGTGTCAATCATGTCTTCAATAAGAGCAAAGCCCTAGGAACTAGCTAAGACACGGGGAAGACAATATGACATGAAGCGTTGACAATAAGCAATACACGACACCAACGCAACACAGGAGAGGCTATGCGACCTGACGAGGCATAAATGGGAATGGAAGACACTCTTTTTGCGAACCAAACCGTTACTAGTACCTGACTTTCTATTGTAGTTGAGCTTCTATGTTTTCCGCTAGCATAGTTTTCAAACCATTAGGCCAGACACACACCTACTTACATACAACTACAGCAACCACACAATGATGTGCCGAGCACAGCTAGGGGGAAATGTACCCAGCGATGGACCCACATACTTTCAAAGCCACCACCGAGATCCCTACCCATCAACTGAACCGCGCTGACTCACACATCCGGTTATAGATGACATCTTGTCCCCCATCATTTTATTTATTAACTGGCAACTCTACAAAAATCACATTTCTCTTTCTCCGAGCGAATTCAATTATTTCCCAGAGAATTCAAAGGAGGGGAATAATCGATTCTTTGGCAGTGTGAATTAAAATAAGAGAGATTTTTATTTCCCTCAACATTTAGTAATCGACACCACAGCCCAGCGAGCGCGGCCTGGCGATATTGTCCAGCGATGAGTATCGGTTATTTGTAGCCTGCCGTGATTGCCAGAGCCCTATCTGGCGGGTGCTGGCTGGGCCCTATCTGGCGGGTGCTGGCTGGGCCCTATCTGGCGGGTGCTGGGTGGCCACTCCGTTATCTGATGTTTGCACACAATCGAAAACTGTTTTTCCAGGAAATACCAGCTGCTACTATAGGGTTTTCCTACATTTGTGACCTAATTACTTCGCTTCTGGCCAGCGAGGTCAGAGTCGGGAGGACAAAACGTAGGACAGACGCAAGTTGTATGAGTAGCTGAAAGAGCAAACAAGAAAATACTGGGTGAGTGAGTGAAACATAGTGAGACAGTAAATGAGACAGAAGGATAGAGATCAAGTCTGTGTGTATTACAGAGAAAAGGAGAGGAGGAAAGTGGGGGAAAGCAGTCAAACTATAAGGAAATTAGTGAAAGAGTGCCTGAGACAGATTGTGTGTTTGTGTGTGAGTGCGTGTATCTATACTGTTGTATCCTTACATCATCTGCCGTTGTGATACTATCTGTTGTGATATTTTCCACCACAAACACCACCCGACTCCCCCTTCTCCTTCTATCCATCACCATCATCTGGTCCGTTTGTGGTCACCTTGTGAGCAAACAAATGTGACGGATGGCAACCTGGCCACGTTCAACCATTCTCCTTCTCTCTCGCTATGTAAGACTACTTCAGGTTGATAACTGCTCTCCTTCTGTCTCGCTATGTAAGACTACTTCAGGTTGATAACTGTTCTCTTTCTGTCTCGCTATGTAAGACTCCTTCAGGTTGATAACTGCTCTCCTTCTGTCTCGTTATGTAAGACTCCTTCAGGTTGATAACTGCTTTCCTTCTGTCTCGTTATGTAAGACTATTTCAGGTTGATAACTACTCTTCTTCTGTCTCGCTATGTAAGACTCCTTCAGGTTGATAACTGTTCTCCTTCTGTCTCGTTATGTAAGACTATTTCAGGTTGATAACTGTTCTCCTTCTGTCTCGCTATGTAAGACTATTTCAGGTTGATAACTGTTCTCCTTCTGTCTCGCTATGTAAGACTCCTTCAGGTTGATAACTGCTTTCTTTCTGTCTCGCTATGTAAGACTACTTCAGGTTGATAACTGCTCTCCTTCTGTCTCGTTATGTAAGACTATTTCAGGTTGATAACTGTTCTCCTTCTGTCTCGTTATGTAAGATTATTTCAGGTTGATAACTGTTCTCCTTCTGTCTCGTTATGTAAGATTATTTCAGGTTGATAACTGTTCTCCTTCTGTCTCGTTATGTAAGACTATTTCAGGTTGATAACTGTTTAACTGTCCTTCTGTCTCGCTATGTAAGACTACTTGTCTTCTCTGATAACTGCTCTCTTCTCTGTCTTGTTATGTTAAGGCTACTGTCACTGTTGATAACTGTTTTCCTTCTGTCTCGTTATGTAAGACTACTCTCAGGTTGATAACTGTTCTCCTTCTGTGTCGCTATGTAAGACTACTTCAGGTTGATAACTGTTCTCCTTCTGTCTCGCTATGTAAGACTACTTCAGGTTGATAACTGTCTCCTTCTGTCTAAACTATGTAAGACTACTTCTGTCTTGATAACTGTTCTCCTTCTGTCTCGTTATGTAAGATTACTTCACTGTTGATAACTGTCTTCTCCTCCTGTCTCGTTATGTCTTCTCTGTCTTGTCATGTTGATAACTGTCTCCTTCTGTCTCGTTATGTAAGACTACTTCAGGTTGATAACTGTTCTCCTTCTGTCTCGTTATGTTGATAACTACTTCTCTGTTGATAACTGCTCTCCTTCTGTCTTCTATGTAAGATTACTTCAGGTTGATAACTGTTTTCCTTCTGTCTCGTTGTTGTAAGACTTACTGTCTTGGTGTGATAACTGTTCTCCTTCTGTCTCGTTATGTAAGATGTACTTCAGGTTTGTAACTGTTTCTCCTCCTGTCTCGTTATGTAAGATTACTTCAGGTTGATAACTGCTCTCCTTCTCTGTCTCGTTATAAAAGACTACTTCAGGTTGATAACTGTTGATTCTCCTTCTGTCTCGTTGTTGTAAGACTACTTCACATGTTGATAACTGCTCTCCTTCTGTCTCGCTATGTAAGATAACTACTTCAGGTTGATAACTGTTGATAACCTTCTGTCTCGTTATGTAAGACTACTTCAGGTTGATAACTGTTCTCCTTCTGTCTCGTTATGTGATAGACTGTCTTACTTTAACTGTTGATAACTGTTCTCCTTCTGTCTCTGTCTTGTAAGTCTACTTCAGGTTGATAACTGTTCTTCTTCTGTCTCGTTATGTAATAACTACTTTCAGGTTGATAACTGTTTTCCTTCTGTCTCGCTATGTAAGACTACTTCAGGTTGATAACTGCTCTCCTTCTGTCTTCGTTATGTGAAGACTACTTCAGGTCTTGTAACTGCTCTCCTTCTGTCTCGCTTGGTAAGATTACTTCAGGTTGATAACTGCTCTCCTCTGTCTTGGTTATGTAAGACTACTTCAGGTTGATAACTGTTTTCCTTCTGTCTTCTCGTTATGTAAGACTACTTCACTGTTGATAACTGCTCTCTTTCTGTCTCGCTATGTAAGACTACTGTCTTTCAGGTTGATAACTGCTCTCCTTCTGTCTCGCTATGTAAGACTACTTCAGGTTTGTAACTGTTGATTCTCCTTCTGTCTCTTGTATGTAAGACTACTTCAGGTTGTCTTGTAACTGTTCTCCTTCTGTCTCGTTATGTACTGTTGATTACTTCAGGTTGATAACTGTCTCTCCTTCTGTCTCGTTATGTAAGGTCTTCTACTTCAGGTTGATAACTGTCTTCTCCTTCTGTCTCGTTATGTAAGATGTCTTCAGGTTGATAACTGTCTCTCCTTCTTGTCTCGTTATGTAAGATTATTTCTGGTTGATAACTGCTCTAACCTTCTGTCTCGCTATGTAAGATAACTACTTCAGTTTGTAACTGTTGATAACTCTTTCTGTCTCGCTATGTAAGACTCCGTCAGGTTGATAACTGCTTCTCTTCTGTCTCGTTATGTAAGACTCCTTCAGGTTGATAACTGCTTTTCCTTCTGTCTCGTTATGTAAGACTATTTCAGGTTGATAACTGTCTTCTCTTCTTCTAACTGTTGATATGTCTTCTCTGTCCTTCAGGTTGATAACTGTTCTCCTTCTGTCTCGTTATGTAAGACTATTTCAGGTTGATAACTGTTCTCCTTCTGTCTCGCTATGTAAGACTATTTCAGGTTGATAACTGTTCTCTGTCTTGTGTCTCGCTTGTAAAGTCTTCTCCTTGTCACTGTTGATAACTGCTTTCTCTTCTGTCTCGCTATGTAAGACTACTTCAGGTTGATAACTGCTCTCTCTTCTGTCTCGTTATGTAAGACTATTTCAGGTTGATAACTGTCTCCTTCTCTTGTACTGTTATGTAAGATTATTTCAGGTTGATAACTGTTGATAACTGTCCTTCTGTCTCGTTATGTAAGATTATTTCAGGTTGATAACTGTTCTCCTTCTGTCTCGTTATGTAAGACTATTTCAGGTTGATAACTGTTCTCCTCTGTCTCGCTATGTTGATAGACTACTTCAGGTTGATAACTGCTCTCCTTCTGTCTCGTTATGTAAGGCTACTTCAGGTTGATAACTGTTTTCCTTCTGTCTCGTTATGTAAGACTACTTCAGGTTGATAACTGTTCTCCTTCTGTCTCGTTATGTAAGACTACTTCAGGTTGATAACTGCTCTCCTTCTGTCTCGCTATGTAAGATTACTTCAGGTTGATAACTGTTTTCCTTCTGTCTCGTTATGTAAGATTACTTCAGGTTGATAACTGTTCTCCTTCTGTCTCGTTATGTAAGATTACTTCAGGTTGATAACTGTTCTCCTCCTGTCTCGTTATGTAAGATTACTTCAGGTTGATAACTGCTCTCCTTCTGTCTCGTTATGAAAGACTACTTCAGGTTGATAACTGTTCTCCTTCTGTCTCGTTATGTAAGACTACTTCAGGTTGATAACTGCTCTCCTTCTGTCTCGCTATGTAAGATTACTTCAGGTTGATAACTGTTTTCCTTCTGTCTCGTTATGTAAGACTACTTCAGGTTGATAACTGTTCTCCTTCTGTCTCGTTATGTAAGATTACTTCAGGTTGATAACTGTTCTCCTTCTGTCTCGTTATGTAAGATTACTTCAGGTTGATAACTGTTCTCCTTCTGTCTCGTTATGTAAGACTACTTCAGGTTGATAACTGTTTTCCTTCTGTCTCGCTATGTAAGACTACTTCAGGTTGATAACTGCTCTCCTTCTGTCTCGTTATGTAAGACTATTTCAGGTTGATAACTACTCTTCTTCTGTCTCGCTATGTAAGACTCCTTCAGGTTGATAACTGTTCTCCTTCTGTCTCGTTATGTAAGACTATTTCAGGTTGATAACTGTTCTCCTTCTGTCTCGCTATGTAAAGACTATTTCAGGTTGATAACTGATTCTGTCCTTCTGTCTCGCTATGTAAGACTCCTTCAGGTTGATAACTGCTTTCTTTCTGTCTCGCTATGTAAGACTACTTCAGGTTGATAACTGCTCTCCTTCTGTCTTGTTATGTAAGACTATTTCAGGTTGATAACTGTTTCTCTTCTCTGTCTCGTTATGTAAGATTATTTCAGGTTGATAACTGTTCTCCTTCTGTCTCGTTATGTAAGATTATTTCAGGTTGATAACTGTTCTCCTTCTGTCTCGTTATGTAAGACTATTTCAGGTTGATAACTGTTCTCCTTCTGTCTCGCTATGTAAGACTACTTCAGGTTGATAACTGCTCTCCTTCTGTCTGGTTATGTAAGGCTACTTCAGGTTGATAACTGTTTTCCTTCTGTCTCGTTATGTAAGACTACTTCAGGTTGATAACTGTTCTCCTTCTGTCTCGCTATGTAAGACTACTTCAGGTTGATAACTGTTCTCCTTCTGTCTCGCTATGTAAGTCTACTTCAGGTTGATAACTGCTCTCCTTCTGTCTTGCTATGTAAGACTACTTCAGGTTGATAACTGTTCTCCTTCTGTCTCGTTATGTAAGATTACTTCAGGTTGATAACTGCTCTCCTTCTGTCTCGCTATGTAAGACTACTTCAGGTTGATAACTGTTCTCCTTCTGTCTCGCTATGTAAGACTACTTCAGGTTGATAACTGTTCTCCTTCTGTCTCGTTATGTAAGATTACTTCAGGTTGATAACTGTTCTCCTTCTGTCTCGTTATGTAAGGCTACTTCAGGTTGATAACTGTTCTCCTTCTGTCTCGTTATGTAAGATTACTTCAGGTTGATAACTGCTCTCCTTCTGTCTCGTTATGTAAGATTATTTCAGGTTGATAACTGTTCTCCTTCTGTCTCGTTATGTAAGACTACTTCAGGTTGATAACTGTTCTCCTTCTGTCTCGTTATGTAAGATTACTTCAGGTTGATAACTGCTCTCCTTCTGTCTCGCTATGTAAGACTACTTCATGTTGATAACTGCTCTATATTCCCACACACCGACGATCTCACCAGCTTTACACAGTCGGTCCTTTACAAATGGGTGTTAGGATCCACGACCCCACATTCACGATCCAGGACCCCAGCGCATTAACAATACGGGCTCTGACATATGTACTTTGTATGTCTACACGTGAGGACCAGATACTGACTAACTGACTAACACGTAAGTGATATCTGAAGATTTAACACCACTATAAGATGGATCTCAGGAATGCGACATACGGTGTGGCGAAAAATTATAAATCTAAGCAGGTATCAACAGACGTATTACGAGTTTCTTGGTACTGAATACGTTAAAGCAGATCCTCGACGGGATGTCAAAGGTCAAACATCTGACTGACCAGCGAGCCAGCAGGGATTTGTCGAAGCCGTGGTGCCGGTGACAGATCTAAAAGATCCCTGACCCAAATTAGCTCTGAGATTTCCATATAGCTGCTAATATCGTCTGCAAGATTCCGCTCCATTACATTCTACAGGCGTGTCACACTGACATCGCACGCACGCACATGCACACATACACGCACGCGCACGTCAGAATGGAGATGAGCGGTAGACAGGAGAAGTGTACCGACTTCTCGCTGGCAGACCGTTAACAGATATTGACAGATTCTAAATCTCCCGTGTCACATTTCTATTTGATTTATGACATCGTTGCAGGGAAACATTCCATAATTTGTCTGCCAGCTTTCAGTTCTGCTCATCTTTGCACCTTCTCTCTGTAATTTATGTCCTGTATTCTCCCTACTCATTATCTGGCTGTCTTATTCTGTGTCGTCACAAACATCGTTCACTTCTACATGCAGACTCTGCGCTGTCTTATTCTGTGTCGTCACAAACATCGTTCACTTCTACATGCAGACTCTGCGCTGGGTTATTCTGTGTCGTCACAACATCGTTCACTTTTACAAGCAGAATCTGCTCTGTCTTATTCTGTGTCGTCACAACATCGTTCACTTCTACATGCAGACTCTGCGCTGGGTTATTCTGTGTCGTCACAACATCGTTCACTTCTACATGCAGACTCTGCGCTGGGTTATTCTGTGTCGTCACAACATCGTTCACTTCTACATGCAGACTCTGCGCTGTCTTATTCTGTGTCGTCACAACATCGTTCACTTCTACATGCAGACTCTGCTCTGTCTTATTCTGTGTCGTCACAAACATCGTTCACTTCTACATGCAGACTCTGCGCTGTCTTATTCTGTGTCGTCACAAACATTGTTCACTTCTACATGCAGACTCTGCGCTGTCTTATTCTGTGTCGTCACAACATCGTTCACTTCTACATGCAGACTCTGCGCTGGGTTATTCTGTGTCGTCACAACATCGTTCACTTCTACATGCAGACTCTGCGCTGGGTTATTCTGTATCGTCACAACATCGTTCACTTCTACATGCAGACTCTGCGCTGGGTTATTCTGTGTCGTCACAACATCGTTCACTTCTACATGCAAACTCTGCGCTGGGTTATTATCATCGGTGTCACAATTTTATAAATGTTAGTCTTTATCATTATCATCATCATCGTCATCATTAAATTCTTATTATTCTTCTTCTTTTTCTTCTTCTTCTTTTTTAATATTCAAAATATACATATTATCATATGAATTTAACACGTGTATTGATAAAATACAATCTTTATACCGACATTAGGTTATCAATGTCAGACTTGGACATTAACAAAAGAACACGAGAGAAGACTAACCACCTGTGAAATGAGATGTTTGAGAATGGCTGCGAATAAAACCAGAAGAGATCGAGTGAGAAACGATGTGATTACAAGAACTATTGGAACCATACCCATCGTTAAATTTATTGAGAAGCAAAGAATGAAATGGTTTGGTCACCTAATGAGAATGGAACCAACGATGCCAGCATCAAGAGCATACAACATGAAAATCGAAACACCAAGAGGCAGGGAAGACCAAGAAGAAGATGGATTGAAGGAGTCAAGAAAAACTTGAGACTTCATAACATCACGGCATATGAAGCGACTGAGCGCGCCCTGGCTCGGTTGCCGATCATCTGATAGACTGCCACGCCTAGCGGCACAAGCAGATTTTGACAAAAGAAGAAGATTGATAAAATACAGCTGCAGTGTGAAAGACGGGTGTTGGGAAAAGCCGAATGTAAGACGGGCCTGCGTGCCCAATTTGTGACCCTTTGAAAACAAACTTCGTTCGTTCGTTCGTTTTTCTTCTTCTTCTTCTTCTTCTTCTTCTTCTTCTTCTTCTTCTTCTTCTTCTTCTTCTTCTTCTTCTTCTTCTTCTTCTTCTTCTTCTTTTTCTTCTTATTCGCATCCTCCTCTTCGATGAGACACTGTATATTCCCACGGAACTCGGTGTCAAGTCAATGAGACCCTGTATATTCCCACGGAACTCGGTGTCAAGTCAATGGGACACTGTATATTCCCACGGAACTCGGTGTCAAGTCAATGAGACACTGTATATTCCCATAGAACTCGGTGTCAAGTCAATGAGACACTGTATATTCCCACGGAACTCGGTGTCAAGTCAATGGGACACTGTATATTCCCACGGAACTCGGTGTCAAGTCAGTGAGACACTGTATATTCCCACGGAACTCGGTGTCAAGTCAATGAGACACTGTATATTCCCATAGAACTCGGTGCCAAGTCAATGGGACCCTGTATATTCCGACGGAACTCGGTGTCAAGTCAATGAGACACTGTATATTCCCATGGAACTCGGTGTCAAGTCAATGAAACCCTGTATATTCCTATGTAACTGGGTGTTGAGTAAATGAGACCCTGTATATTCCCACTGAACTTGGTGTTAAGTCAAAGAGACCCTGTAATTTCCTATTCAGTTGTTTTGCTGACTTAACATTCCTAATTCTCCAACCACCCGTGTCTTCCTGCGCTTGCTGGATTAAACTTATAAATCACACTACTCAGACGCCTTTAAACACTCCTTAGATTGAGATTGTTATTTTACAAACATTACCTGAAATGAGCAGTAGTTGCAGAAATCACAACTAACAACATATCCATGGCCGACAACAAAATGATACACGTTGACACTACAACAACCATCCCGCCGATCGACCAGAGGGACGGACAGGTTCGATACAAGTACGTGAGTACTGCATTCAACAAACGTCACTCTACACATCACAGAAATCGATTATCAACGTCTGCACGAACTGTCAACAGAACGAGCCGAAAGTTTGCCTCGACGATTACCAAAAACGACAAGCAAGAAATGGGATCTAACGTTTGCATAGACAGCAGCTAACTCCGTCTCTCATTTGTGGTCCAGGGAAAATCAGAAGGCGCCATCCCATGGGTATTTCAGGTGCTGACTTGTGCAGACGATGTCTGATGATCGTCTGATGTATTTGACCTTACTTTTCCACCTCTGATGTAGTTTTTGTTGCTTCCACATCCGTGCATGTTTGTGTCTAATTCTCGCTCATCGGTTGCTCTCAAACAGAACTGTCCATCTTTCTCATTCCTGTCTGTGTGTTATTGGAGCTCCACAAACGTCGTTACTGTCTGTATGTTATTGGAGCTACACATATGTCGTTACTGTATGTATGTTATTGGAGCTCCACATATGTCGTTACTGTCTGTATGTTATTGGAGCTCCACATATGTCGTTACTGTCTGTATGTTATTGGAGCTACACATATGTCGTTACTGTCTGTATGTTATTGGAGCTACACAAATGTCGTTACTATCTGTATGTTATTGGAGCTCCACAAATGTCGTTACTGTCTGTATGTTATAGGAGCTACACATATGTCGTTACTGTCTGTATGTTATTGGAGCTCCACAAATGTCGTTACTATCTGTATGTTATTGGAGCTCCACAAATGTCGTTACTGTCTGTATGTTATAGGAGCTACACATATGTCGTTACTGTCTGTATGTTATAGGAGCTCCACAAATGTCGTTACTATCTGTATGTTATTGGAGCTCCACAAATGTCGTTACTGTCTGTATGTTATAGGAGCTACACATATGTCGTTACTGTCTGTATGTTATTGGAGCTCCTCAAATGTCGTTACTATCTGTATGTTATTGGAGCTCCACAAATGTCGTTACTGTCTGTATGTTATAGGAGCTACACATATGTCGTTACTGTCTGTATGTTATAGGAGCTCCACAAATGTCGTTACTATCTGTATGTTATTGGAGCTCCACAAATGTCGTTACTGTCTGTATGTTATAGGAGCTACACATATGTCGTTACTGTCTGTATGTTATTAGAGCTCCACATATGTCGTTACTGTCTGTATGTTATTGGAGCTACACATATGTCGTTACTGTCTGTATGTTATTGGAGCTCCACATAAGTCGTTACTGTCTGTATGTTATAGGAGCTCCACATATGTCGTTACTGTCTGTATGTTATTGGAGCTACACAAATGTCGTTACTGTCTGTATGTTATAGGAGCTCCTCAAATGTCGTTACTGTCTGTATGTTATTGGAGCTCCACAAATGTCGTTACAGTCTGTATGTTATTGGAGCTCTACAAATGTCGTTACTGTCTGTATGTTATTGGAGCTCCACAAATGTCGTTACTGTCTGTATGTTATAGGAGCTCCTCAAATGTCGTTACTGTCTGTATGTTATAGGAGCTCCTCAAATGTCGTTACTGTCTGTATGTTATTGGAGCTCCTCAAATGTCGTTACTGTCTGTATGTTATTGGAGCTCCACAAATGTCGTTACTGTCTGTATGTTATTGGAGTTCCACAAATGTCGTAACTGTCTGTATTTAGGATTTTCCAACAATCTGTAACATAAATAAAATCACAGACGTCAGTCAACTGTACTGGAAGCAATTCTTGTGGGAAGAATCTGCTGTGGTTCAATGTTTCCAGCAGCAAACAGAAACACGTACGCTTCAAAGTCAGTCATTGGTTCGCTGTCATCATCACATCCAGCAATGTCTCGGGTGCCACCAATATATCTAGCAATACCCTGGCTGCCGCCCACATATCCAGCAATGTCCTGGCTCCCATCATCACATCCAGCAATGCCCTGGCTTCCACCAACACATCCAGCAATGTCCTGGCTCCCACCATCACATCCAGCAATGTCCTGGCTCCCACCATCACATCCAGCAATGTCTTGGCTCCCACCAACACACCCAGAAATACCCTGGCTGCCACCAACATATACATCAATACCCTGGCTGCCACCAACATATCCAGCAATACCGAGGCTGCCACCAACATATCCAGCAATGTTCTGGCTGCCACCAACACATCAAGCAATGTCCTGGCTGCCAACAACACACCCAGGAATACCCTGGCTGCCACCAACATATCCAGCAATACCCTGGCTGCCACCAACATATCCAGCATTACCCTGGCTGTAACCAACATATCCATCAATGTCCTGGCTCCCACCATCACATCCAGCAATGTCCTGGCTCCCACCATCACATCCAGCAATGTCTTGGCTCCCACCAACACATCCAGCAATGTCGTGGCTGCCACCAACATATCCAGCAATACCCTGGCTGTCACCATCACATCCAGCAATGTCCTGGCTCCCACCATTACATCCAGCAATGTCCTGGCTCCCACCATCACATCCAGCAATGTCCTGGCTCCCACCATCTCATCCAGCAATGTCCTGGCTGCCACCATCACATCCAGCAATAACCTGGCTCCCACCATCACATCCAGCAATGTCCTATCTCCCACGATCACATCCAGCAATGTCCTGGCTCCCACCAACACATCCAGCAATGTCCTGGCTCCCACCAACACATCCAGCAATGTCCTGGCTGCCACTAACATATCCAGCAATACCCTGGCTGCCACCATCACATCCAGCAATGTCCTGGCTCCCACCATCACATCCAGCAATGTCATGGCTGCCACCATCACATCCAGCAATACCCTGGCTCCCACCATCACATCCAGCAATGTCCTGGCTCCCACCATCACATCCAGCAATACCCTGGCTCCCACCATCACATCCAGTAATGTCCTGGCTCCCATCATCACATCCAGAAATGTCATGGCTCCCACCATCACATCCAGCAATGTCCTGGCTCCCACCATCACATCCAGCAATTTCCTGGCTCCCACCATCACATCCAGCAAAGTCCTGGCTCCCACCATCACATCCAGCAATGCCCACACACAGTAAAGAGTGCCTAGTCACGTGACACACAGCACTACACACAAGTGCGCCCGGTTTCATTGTGCAAATATTTGAATGCTACATACATACACTAATAGCAAATAACTTGGACAGACCAGCAGACAGACAGACAGACAGACAGAGACAGACAGACAGACAGAGACAGACAGACAGACAGAGACAGACAGACAGAGACAGACAGAGACAGACAGACAGACAGAGACAGACAGACAGAGACAGACAGAGACAGAGACAGACAGAGACAAACTGAGACAGACAGACAGACACAGACAGAGACAGACAGACAGACACAGACAGAGACAGACAGACAGACACAGACACAGACAGACAGACAGACAGACACAAACAGAGACAGACAGACAGACACAGACAGAGACAGACACAGACACAGACAGACAGACACAGACAGAGACAGACAGACAGACAGAGACAGACAGACAGAGACAGACAGACAGACACAGACAGACAGACACAGACAGACAGACACAGACAGAAACAGACAGACAGACTGACAGACACAGACAGTCAGACTGACAGACACAGACAGACAGACTGACAGACAGACACAGACAGACAGACAGACAGACAGACAGACAGACAGACAGACAGACAGACAGACAGACAGACAGACAGACAGACAGACAGACAGACAGACAGACAGACAGACAGACAGACAGACAGACAGACAGACAGACAGACAGACAGACAGACAGACAGACAGACAGACAGACAGACAGACAGACAGACAGAGTAAATGAAGAGAGAACACACACCCGTGACGCTTAGTTGTAAAAACTCACAATTTTTTCCCTTACGTTCTGCATCTTTCTCGTTGTCCATGGTTCACTCTCAACAGGTGCATGCCCCATCTTTTCTCTCTCTCTCTCTCTCTCTCTCTCTCTCTCTCTCTCTCTCTCTCTCTCTCTCTCTCTCTCTCTCTCTCTCTCTCACTCTCTCTCTGTCTCTCTCACCCACTCTCTTTCACTCTCTCACCTATCTCTTTTTACCTCTCTCTTATATTATCCCTCTCATCCCACCACCACCCCTACTCTTTCTCTCTCTCTCTATCTATCTCTCGTTCTCTCTCTCCCTCTCTCTTTCTCTCTCTCTTTCTCTCTCTCTCTCTCGTTCTCTCTATCTCCGCCAGAGCCAGGCAGACATACAGACAGAACGTGCTAGAATCAATACACATAAAAATAAAAACATTCGCCAGTAATAGTTGTCACGTTGCCTATCTCTGGCGCGCGCGCGCGCACACACACATACACATATCCACCCCCCCAACCCCCCCCCCCCCCCCACCACCACCTAAAATCCCTACACATCACACATAATACAAGAAATGACCTCATTTCCCTCAACCTGCATCTAACGTTAACCTCCCCGCCCATATCCTCGACACGTGCGACGCTGACCGCGGCCCACCCCTGGGAGTCAGACTCGGGTGGTTCGGGAGGGGCGGGGTATGGGTGGGGAATGATGATAGTGGTCTCAATGTGGACAATCACAAATGGTGATTGGGGGGGGGGGGGGGGGGCGGGGGAATCGTGGAGGTCAGCCACTGAATCATCACAGAGTTTATTTTGGACCTCAATGTTTGTTCACTGGCTTAGCTTCCTCTTAACCTTCTTCTTCTTTCCCTCATGCCCCCTACTCCTCTTTCTCGTCGTCCTTACCCTTCTTCTTCTGCTTCTTCTTTCTTTTCTCCTGTACCCTCTATTATGTGGTTATTATTCTTATTATACATCAACTACCATAACTATACTCCCCACACATACCCGTGACCACACTCGCCCACAAATCCGTGATTAGCCTTTCCCACACAGATAGCTGTAAACAACATTGCTATATCTGTTGTTAATTCTTTGTGAATACTGCGCTAAGAGTCTTCAGACTGACTGACTGACTGACTTTCTACCTCACCAGAACATCACACAAGCGATAAACACCCGATGACACAAAGTGCCACAATGTGGGTGAGGATCACCGTGGAGAGGTCCCAAAAACCGCGTTCAGACAATTGACCATGTTTATGGCCTGCCTATATTGCTGCCCCTGGCAAAAGCCAGGGTAGGGCTTCAAAGAACAAAAAATGTCTTCCTTAAAAGGACGCAATGATTGTAGTTAAGTCTTCAGACTCAGGCTGGAGTTAGAAGTAGAACGGAGCACTTATAGGTTGGATGCACCAGATGTTGGTTTGTTGAATAAACAAACAAACTGTGGTGGATACCAAGAAGTCACAAACGAAGTGAACATTTGATATTTGAATTTCACGAATCACAAACGCCTACACAAATTCCAAATGGGAAACATAGACAAGATCGTCATTACGACAGGTGAAAGATCAAACCGATATACCATCTCATAGAGATCACACACACACACACCCACACTGTCACACACACATACACTGTCTCACACACACACACTGTCACAAACACACACTGTCACACACCCGCTCACGACAGATCAGACCCACACATGACAGATCAGATCTGCATGCGGGGAATTCTGTTCAAATTGTGAAGCTGAAATAATTGCACTGGAAACAGCAGTATACCGCCCAAAGACTGTAATGGATGTTTACCCTTCAAAGGTCCAAAATATTGTCATCTTCGCAGATTCAATGTCTGCCCTTCAAGCTCTGGAGGGCAGTGAACGCTGCAGAACTGACATAGCCAAGATAATCCTGGATGCTGATCAACTTATTACCTCATACAACATCAGAATAGTGATGCACTGGATTCCAGGTCACTCCGGCACACCAGGTAATGACAGAGCTGATAGATTGGCAAAGAAAGGAGCAACACAAGAACAACCACCTACAGCGACAACCCTACAGACAGCAAAAACAAAGAGACTTGGCTGAACAGATGGGCCATGGGAGACACTGGAAGAGAGGTTTATAGACATATGTCTGGCACTGATCCTAATGACAGCATTAACCATCTAACAAGAAGGGACCAGGCCACCATCTTCAGACTTAGAACGCAACATACTCCACTCAATGGACATCTAAACAGAATACAGCCACAACACTCCCCAGAGTGCCAGCTATGTAACTACCCCTACGAAACTGTTGAACACCATCTCTTTGAGTGCCCAAAACTCAGTGAGACAAGAAGACGCTACTCCCTCCGAGACCAGACAAGTGGAACAGCTTGTACGGAGGAAAAGAACAGCTTGTGAAAACATGCAAATTCAACTACATGGCATTGGGCCAAAGGGCGAAAGCTCATGCGCCGCTGGATCGATAACAACAACAACAACAACAACAACAACAGATCAGACCCACTCATAACAAATCAGACCCACACATTACAGATCAGACCTACTCACGACAGATCCAAACCACACATGACAGACCAGACCCACACATGACAGATCAAACCCGCTTATGATAGACCAGACCGACACACGACAGATCAGATCCACAAATGACAGATAAAACCAACATATGACAGATCAGACCTACTCACGACAGATCCAAACCACACATGACAGACCAGACCCACACATGACAGATCAAACCCGCTTATGATAGACCAGACCGACACACGACAGATCAGATCCACAAATGACAGATAAAACCAACATATGACAGATCAGACCCACACATAACAGATCAGACCCACATATGACAGATCAGACCCACACATGACAGATCAGACCCACATATGACAGATCAGACCAACATATGACAGATCAGACCCACATATGACAGATCAGACCCACACATGACAGATCAGACCCACATATGACAGATCAGACCCACATATGACAGATCAGACCCACATATGACAGATCAGACCCACACATGACAGATCAGACCCACACATGACAGATCAGACCCACATATGACAGATCAGACCCACATATAACAGATCAGACCCACAGACGACAGATCAGACCCACACATGACAGATCAGACCCACATATGACAGATCAGACCCACACATGACAGATCAGACCCACATATGACAGATCAGACCAACATATGACAGATCAGACCCACATATGACAGATCAGACCCACACATGACAGATCAGACCCACATATGACAGATCAGACCCACATATGACAGATCAGACCCACACATGACAGATCAGACCCACATATGACAGATCAGACCCACATATGACAGATCAGACCCACACATGACAGATCAGACCCACACATGACAGATCAAACCCGCTTATGATAGACCAGACCGACACACGACAGATCAGATCCACAAATGACAGATAAAACCAACATATGACAGATCAGACCCACACATAACAGATCAGACCCACAGACGACAGATCAGACTCACACATGACAGATCAGACCCACACATGACAGATCACACCCATAAATTACAGGTTGAATCCACAATGGAAGTAGACACGACTGAATATACTGATTTCTATCCTTGTTCACGAGATTAAATCCAGATTTAAAAAAAATTGCATTAAAAAAATGGATATTTGCATAGACGGGGAGAGGTAGAGAGAAAAAAAACACGCTAAAGACAGGAAAAGAAAGAATAATCCTAACTGTAGACAAAGCTACATTCCATGATTCATCTATTATTGTTTGTATCAATATTTACTGTCATGGAAACGGTCTATATTTGATTACACTGTACAGAAATGAGATGATTGGATATTTTCAGGTTGGGCTGGTCGTAAACTGGCTGTGAAGTAGCTTGCTTTGGAATGGCTCTGGTCGCTAATGTATGGCGGTAGATCTCACTTGCATTCACAGGCTGAACAGCATTGATAAGCGCACTCATCTGATTTGTTTCTATGACGCCATTTATACCACAGGAAACAGACAAGTGAGTCACGTGTTTCCGTTTCACCTTATAAGTTCAAAGTCTAGGGGAATGACTCAGCTGCATCGGGTTTAATCCCAAATGGCTCTGTCCATCTCTGCAAAAAATATCTACTGAAAGTGGCGCACAGAGCACCAACGCCGTAACCCAAGCGACGACCATCAAATATTGCTTAAAAATTACACACTCGTGAACCGAACGACACAGCCAGTGTAATGAACTAATGGTATTCTCGACCGTAAAACACAACGGTATTGGGACTCTCTACAAATGTGAGGTCACTTACACAAACGTTGTTGACTTGATCTATGGAAGAAGACAGACACATGGAAGCCAGTGTCCAAGTGGTCAAGACGCTTGCCTCGCACTATGAAGGTCGTCGCTTCCTGTCAAGGCTACGTCATTCAGTTAACGAGTTCAGATTTTAGGAAGCCTTAAGGGGTTGTCGCCGGAGCTACGGATATCGTGCTTTGTATGACACTGTCAGCAGATGGCTAGCAGCTCTGCAGAAAAAGACCAAGCCATATGGAATAAAAGCTGGTACAGTGAGGTCGATTCACTGGACTGTAACTGTATCTTTGTTTCCAGGCCCAGGATGAGAGTAACGTCCCTTGACATTCATGCCAGCTTATGTGTCTTGACTTCCCCTATGTTGCGGGGGTGTTATGGTATGGATTGGCTTGGCGTTCGCTCAGCATGTGTAATGCTTGTGGGAGGTTGTGTTGTTGTGTGTGTATTTAAGGTGCCACAGGCGCCTGTGTACTAGTAAGAAGTACTGCAGGGGTTATCGAGGTCTAATTGGGGGAAAAACAAGAATATACTTACTACTTCAAAAATAAGTATGTGGTATGATTCGAATAATTCAGAGAGCTTCATTCTAAGCCTGAAAGGCAATGAACCAGCAGTCTGCATTTATATATATATATATATATATATATATATATATATATATATATATATATATATATATATATATATATATATATATATATATATATACCGCTATCACTGAAGTCCTTCGGATAATCGGATCCTATTTTCAGTAGCAGGAGCGATCCGCTAGGGACTACTTCTTCTTCTTCGCGTTCACCAGCTGTATACTCTGGCGGAAAGTTCTGGTTGCTCGTCCACTACTGAACTGCAGTCCTGTTCCAGAACCTGGGTGTTGCATGTGCATCAGTTTTACAGATCTCATTCTTTCGAATACAGACTGTTGGTTCCTTGCCTCTCCGGCAGATGCACTATGACTTCAAAGGAAGCTCCCCAATTAGTCGACTCTTACGACATGCTTTTGGGGAGGCAGTGGGTCTATTCTCGTTTTCCCGACAATGGTGCCCTGGAACCCACACGGGGGAGGCGCTAGGGACTAGAGCTGGGAGAATATTGGCTCATGGAACCATGGCACAGGTTAATAGTAGCTTTCTGTACATATCTGAGCATTTTTTTTTTGAGGGTCTCTATCTCTCTCTCTCTCTCTCTCTCTCTCTCTCTCTCTCTCTATCTCTCTCTCTCTCATCTCTCTCTCTCTCATTCTCTTTCTCTCTCCGTCTCTGTGTGTGTTTAGAAGGGTTGTGTGTGGTCTGTCAGTCTCTCTCTCTCCGTCTCTGTGTGTGTTTAGAAGGGTTGTGTGTGGTCTGTCAGTCTCTCTCTCTCTCCGTCTCTGTGTGTGTTTAGAAGGGTTGTGCGTGGTCTGTCAGTCTCTCTCTCTCTCTCTCTCACCCTCGCAGTTTTGCACTGTTTTTCTCACCTATTATTATTCATTTCTTCTCCTCCTATTCCCCCGCCACCCACACCGATCTCTCTCCATCTCGTTCCTCTCGTTCTTCTTCTTTGAGAAAGTCTGAGGCAATGTAGATATGCATAAATAAAATATGACGTAATACTATTTAAATATGATGAAAAAAAAAGGCTAAGATTTTTAAATAATGGGGGAAGAGGGGAGGGGGAAGGGGAGTGAGAAACCGAGAAACGACACCTGTGGAGACAGCATGCAGCGCATTCTAAAAAATGAGTTTTGAAAATGAGAAAAACTGCGCAGACAGAATCGGCTTATGTTAATACTTTGCGAATTCTTTCACTCACAGCTCATAACCGTCTCCTGTTTCACAAGCAATAAATAGGTCTCCATTAACGAACACGGGAAGGCCCCATGAAGAAGACAGCTGGTCATGGATTTGCTAGCACCAGGCATCAGTAAGATACGCGCTCCAGGCCGGGTTCGCTTGTCAGCCATGACAGGTAGGGTCAATGTATGACAGTGGGAACATGTTTTCGAATGTTGACAGATAATCACATGTTGCGATACTCACAGAGCAGTGTATTGTACGCCTAACCCTCTTTGACAAGCACCCCAAACTCGAATGAGTTATGCGCACTTTCTATGCTCTAAACATCAACAAGAATAGCAAAAACAACATTTGAAAAGGAGAAAACGTCCCTACAGGCAAAACAGGTATACGATAAATATTTAGATACTCGACGGTGAGATGTGGTTCATGCACAGAGCTGAGATTCTCCTTCTGTGTGCTACAAGTGATCACTTAAAGATGTTGATGATAATACTTTCACATTGGACTACAGGTCACTCGGTAACTAGTTAGTGGTGCCCAATTATAATTGTTATTATATTTGAACACATTTACTGGGATTTCAATCCATTTGATTTCCATCTAGTTGATTTCTATCCATTTGATTTCTATCCGTTTGATTTCCATCTAGTTGATTTCTATCCATTTAATTTCTATCCATTTGATTTCCATCTAGTTGATTTATATCCATTTAATTTCTATCCATTTAATTTCTATCCATTTGATTTCTTTTCATTTGATTTCTATCCATTTGACTCTCAACGTTGAGTTGTGAATCCTACAGAGTACAATCCTGGGGAGAAGGGGGAAGGAGGGGTGTGGGAGTGTGCAAGTCAAGTGATTTTTTCCCAAAAACAAGGCACAACAACTAAATGATACCCTCATTATAACACTGAGAACGACCACAGCACCTTGAGACACAACTGCCTTACCTGAGCTAGATGACTGGTTGCTAATGCTGCCTCCACTGATGTTACTCCCACTACCACTTGCGCTTCCGCTGTTGCTGCCAGGGTTACAGGCGGAGGCGACCACCACACTTGCAGCTGGTGGTTGTTGGTTCTGATGCAGGCGTCCTCTCTCTGTACTCCCTGAGGAAGTTGCCTGTTTGGCACTGTTGCTGCGAGGTAACGAGTTGTTGCTGCTGCTGCTGTTGTTGTTGTTGGCTACACTTGTATTATCTTTGCTATTGCAGAATGATGGCGGCGATGTTACTGATGATGAGGATGAAGTTGCAGGTGGGGCTGAGGTGGCTTTCCCACCTTGCTTCACAGGCGACGGGTTTCTGGGGAAAAGAGACAATATCATTGGTTAGAGCCAGCACTAGGAATACACCGATAGCCGGCGAGAGACTGAGCACTTCAATCGTCGACTACTGACCAGTCCCTGAAATATGCAGGATCCCACACTTAGTACGACTCATAGCCTGGACCAGGGCTACGTGCATTTGTTATGTTATCTTTCTCTGACATGCTCTCCCCTCACAACTCAATGGTTATGTTATCTTTCTCTGACATGCTCTCTCTCACAACTCAATGGTTATGTTATCTTTCTCTGACATGCTCTCTCTCTCTCTCTCTCACAACTCAATGGTTATGTTATCTTTCTCTGACATGCTCTCCACTCACAACTCAATGGTTATGTTATCTTTGTCTGACATGGTCTCCACTCACAACTCAATGGTTATGTTATCCTTCTCTGATATGCTCTTCCCTCACAACTCAATGGTTATGTTATCCTTCTCTGACATGCTCTCCACTCACAACACAATGGTTATGTTATCTTTTTCTTACATGCTCTCTCTCACAACTCAATGGTTATGTTATCTTTCTCTGACATGCTCTCTCTCACAACACAATGGTTATGTTATCTTTCTCTGACATGCTCTCTCTCACAACACAATGGTTATGTTATCTTTCTCTGACATGCTCTCTCTCTCTCACAACTCAATGGTTATGTTATCTTCCTCTGACACGCTCTCCTCTCACAACTCAATGGTTATGTTATCTTTCTCTGACATGCTCTCCACTCACAACACAATGGTTATGTTATCTTTTTCTGACATGCTCTCCACTCACAACACAATGGTTATGTTATCTTCCTCTGACACGCTCTCCTTCACAACTCAATGGTTATGTTATCTTTCTCTGACATGCTCTCTCTCACAACTCAATGGTTATGTTATCTGTCTCTGACATGCTCTGCCCTCACAACTCAATGGTTATGTTATCTTTCTCCAAGATATTCTGGGAATCTTGTTATAGCAGTCCAGCCCGAAAGCCCCTATAGTCTCTGCATTCAATTGAATCAGATCTGTAAAACTGATGCACATGCAACACTCAGGTTCTGGAGCATGACTGCAGTTCAGTAGTGGACGAACAACCAGAACTTTACGCTAGAGTGTACAGCTGGTGAACACAAAGAAGAAGAAGCTCCACGACTCACATGCGTATGTTGTCACAGGGGAAGATGCGTGCTCTCAGAATTCTGGAGAGCTGGTGCTTAACCAGAGACTTTTTAAGGCTGTTTAATCTTTGCATTGCTATGGCCATCCTCTTTTTAATTATTGTCAAAACAGCCTCTATTGTTATTTATTACAGAGCCTAGATATTCAAAGTTTGGGACATGTTCAATTTGTTCAGTCATATAGTGATAGCAATTCTTTGATCTGACAGTGGTAGCAGTAGTTGCACTGCAGCAGTGGAAGCAAAAGCTGTAACTGCGACTTTGCATCAGTGGTAGTATAGCAGTAGAGATAACCGATCAGCACCACAGAAAGACAGCAGACAACAGCTACTGTCAGTCAGCCACTGCCATGTCTTCCTGGTCGTGTCAGGCGACACACATCTCCCATGTTTACTTCAAAGTGCGCTTACCTAGGCCCAGCCGCCAGCTTTATGCAGCCGATATCAAATAAACTATTTCTTGCGGCCTTGACAAATCCGTTGTTGTATTTATATCGCATCTGTTACCTGCGACCTTAATGGCGCGGGCTAGGTTAAAGATAGGATCCCCAGTTTGTATTCTTTTGACACTAAAATGATGGTGTGCGTGTGAGTGTGTGTGTAATTGTGGCTAGTGTGAGCGTATGACGTGGATAGAGATAGGTACATATATTCAGACATACATTAAGACGTACACATATATACGTAACACAGTACAAACAGAATGTCGTTAGTACCCCACTGTTACAATAAGTCAGTCATTAGTATGTCAAAACTAAAAACACACTATCAAGTTATTACACTAAAATCTATAAAAAGGTCATTATTATTCCAAGAGCTACAGACACCGCATCATATGTACCCCGAGTACCCCCAAACCTCAAACATACATCGCTAGTGAACCCTAACGACAACAGGTAACCCATAAGGATCAACCAGACACAAAGGCTGTCACACATGATAAAACCCAAGTTTCCTCTCAGACAAGGCAGGAATGATGAAGTCACCAAATCCACTGACTGGATAAAGGCACATAGAAACCGCAGCCACACAGGCCCCATTCCCTGACTCTCGGCGAGCCTCGGCTGGGGTCCTTACTGGCCAAGCTAAATCTCTCTATAATCGATGCTTGAGCGACTCGGTCACGTGACACGGTGAGTCACCTAGACCTGTGTTACCCGCCTGGAAACAAGAGCGTTCTCCGCCACATGTGGCTACTATTATCCGTTCTAGTTCTGGGCCCAAGAAATATGCAGACAAAGGTATGTTGTCTGGCAGACGTGGAGCCACAAGGAAATCGTTGGGGAGGGGTGATGGAGGCGTCAGGTAAAAGATAAATCAGTCACAGGTTTGTTTCAGTCGATCAACGCCCTGTTTTCGTCAGGCCAAGTGTTTCTATGTTTAATGAGATCGTATATCAGCTTGTCTGTCAGTGTGTTCTCTCACAAACTCTTCCTCTTCTTCCCCTCCTCATCAGCTTGTCTGTCAATGTGTTCCCTTATAAACTCTTCCTCCTCCTCCCCTCCTCATCAGCTTGTCTGTCATTGTGTTTCCTTACAAAGTCTTCCTCCTCTTCCCCTCCTCATCAGTTTGTCTGTCAGTGTGTTCTCTCACAAACTCTTCCTCTTCTTCCCCTCCTCATCAGCTTGTCTGTCATTGTGTTTCCTTACAAAGTCTTCCTCTTCTTCCCCTCCTCATCAGCTTGTCTGTCAATGTGTTCCCTTATAAACTCTTCCTCCTCCTCCCCTCCTCATCAGCTTGTCTGTCATTGTGTTTCCTTACACAGTCTTCTTCCTCTTCCCCTCCTCATCAGCTTGTCTGTCAGCGGGTTCCCTTACAAAGTCTTCCTCTTCTTCCCCTCCTCTTCCCCTCCTCTTCCCCTCCTCGTCCTCCTCAGTCGTGGGCTACCGACGAAGTGAATAGAGCACGCGTGGGAGTGTCCTGACAACAGTCATATATCAATGAATCATTAGATCCTCCATTCAGTGGTTGATTTTTTTCACAGGCTTGCCGTCACACACACACACAAAGACACTAGGGCGGTAGGTGTGTACTCTAGCCAGGTGTAACGGCACAACAGTATTAATAATAAAACTGACAATAATAATCACATTTATTATTATTGCGCAATTAAACAAGATGTGAGCATTAATGGGCTTAAGCCTTTTTAAATTGTAGATTAATTGTGATTTTAATTATAATTGTTGTGTTCTTATTAGCAAAAAAATATACTTGAATCAAATATTTAAAATGTATTTAAAAAAATATGCTGCAAAAAAGAACATTACAAAATACGGACACCTATAGGCCATCAAAAAATGTCACGAGTGGCTCAACGTGTCCTTGCCACCACCATTTTGAAGTGCTTTGTTCAGCTATTGATTCATTCCCGTTAACTTTCTATTGTATAAGTGCAAATCAACACCTCTAATTTATTTGTTATATCATTCCAGTTACTTCAAGGATTGGTCGAGCTACATGTCCCACTTCACCATCCTCTTGCATGTAAACCAGGCTGTCTTCATCCGACCCACTTCACCACATCTTGCATGTGAACTAGGCTGCCGACATCCGACCCACTTCACCACGTCTTGCATGTGAACTAGGCTGCCTTCATCCGACCCACTTCACCACGTCTTGCATGTGAACTAGGCTGCCTTCATCCGACCCACTTCACCACGCCTTGCATGTGAACTAGGCTGCCTTCATCCGACCCACTTCACCACGTCTTGCATGTGAACTAGGCTGCCTTCATCCGACCCACTTCACCACGCCTTGCATGTGAACTAGGCTGCCTTCATCCGACCCACTTCACCACGTCTTGCATGTGAACTAGGCTGCCGACATCCGACCCACTTCACCACGTCTTGCATGTGAACTAGGCTGCCTTCATCCGACCCACTTCACCACGTCTTGCATGTGAACTAGGCTGCCTTCATCCGACCCACTTCACCACGCCTTGCATGTGAACTAGGCTGCCTTCATCCGACCCACTTCACCACGTCTTGCATGTGAACTAGGCTGCCGACATCCGACCCACTTCACCACGTCTTGCATGTGAACTAGGCTGCCTTCATCCGACCCACTTCACCACGTCTTGCATGTGAACTAGGCTGCCGACATCCGACCCACTTCACCACGTCTTGCATGTGAACTAGGCTGCCCTCATCCGACCCACTTCACCACGCCTTGCATGTGAACTAGGCTGCCTTCATCCGACCCACTTCACCACGTCTTGCATGTGAACTAGGCTGCCGACATCCGACCCACTTCACCACGTCTTGCATGTGAACTAGGCTGCCGACATCCGACCCACTTCACCACGTCTTGCATGTGAACTAGGCTGCCGACATCCGACCCACTTCACCACGTCTTGCATGTGAACTAGGCTGCCGACATCCGACCCACTTCACCACGTCTTGCATGTGAACTAGGCTGCCGACATCCGACCCACTTCACCACGTCTTGCATGTGAACTAGGCTGCCGACATCCGACCCACTTCACCACGTCTTGCATGTGAACTAGGCTGCCAACATCCGACCCACTTCACCACATCTTGCATGTGAACTAGGCTGCCGACATCCGACCCACTTCACCACGTCTTGCATGTGAACTAGGCTGCCGACATCCGACCCACTTCACCACGCCTTGCATGTGAACTAGGCTGCCGACATCCGACCCACTTCACCACGTCTTGCATGTGAACTAGGCTGCCGACATCCGACCCACTTCACCACGTCTTGCATGTGAACTAGGCTGCCGACATCCGACCCACTTCACCACGTCTTGCATGTGAACTAGGCTGCCGACATCCGACCCATTTCACCACGCCTTGCATGTGAACTAGGCTGCCGACATCCGACCCACTTCACCACGCCTTGCATGTGAACTAGGCTGCCGACATCCGACCCACTTCACCACGCCTTGCATGTGAACTAGGCTGCCGACATCCGACCCAGGCTGCTGACCTCAGCAAGAAAACATAACTGCTGGTTTATGGATCAAATATATCTAATGGGTAAAAGTAACAATGCCGCAAGTGTAACCTTCTCTGTGTGTGTGCGTGTGTGTGCGTGTGTGTGCGTGTCTCTGTGTGTGTGTGTGTGTGTGTGTCTCTCTCTCTGTGTGCGTGTGTGTGTGTGTGTCTCTCTCTCTCGCACTCATTATATGCGTGTGTGTGTGTGTGTGTTTTGCTCTGCATATATCTCTCGAAAGTATAAGATGTCTCTTTATTACCCCTCTCCGTCTTCTTTGATCGTCGCTTGCCAAATTTCTCTTGCATGTTTATTTTCTTGTCTGCATTTCTGAGCTGTTATGTTACGTGTCTTCTGTATGACTTGTCCGGCTGGAAGACAATCACCTAAGTGTTTTACCTTGAGACGTTTACCTGCACACTACAACGTCTACATCTCTCCCAGCACACTACAACGTCTACATCTCTCCCTGCACTACAACGTCTACATCTCTCCCTGCACACTACAACGTCTACATCTCTCCCTGCACACTACAACGTCTACATCTCTCCCAGCACACTACAACGTCTACATCTCTCCCAGCACACTACAACGTCTACATCTCTCCCAGCACACTACAACGTCTACATCTCTCCCAGCACTACAACGTCTACATCTCTCCCAGCACACTACAACGTCTACATCTCTCCCAGCACACTACAACGTCTACATCTCTCCCAGCACACTACAACGTCTACATCTCTCCCAGCACACTACAACGTCTACATCTCTCCCTGCACTACAACGTCTACATCTCTCCCTGCACTACAACGTCTACATCTCTCCCTGCACTACAACGTCTACATCTCTCCCTGCACTACAACGTCTACATCTCTCCCTGCACACTACAACGTCTACATCTCTCCCAGCACACTACAACGTCTACATCTCTCCCAGCACACTACAACGTCTACATCTCTCCCAGCACACTACAACGTCTACATCTCTCCCTGCACTACAACGTCTACATCTCTCCCTGCACACTACAACGTCTACATCTCTCCCAGCACACTACAACGTCTACATCTCTCTCAGCACACTACAACGTCTGCATCTCTCCCTGCACACTACAACGTCTACATCTCTCCCTGCACACTACAACGTCTACATCTCTCCCAGCACACTACAACGTCTACATCTCTCCCAGCACACTACAACGTCTACATCTCTCCCAGCACACTACAACGTCTACATCTCTCCCAGCACACTACAACGTCTACATCTCTCCCAGCACACTACAACGTCTACATCTCTCCCAGCACACTACAACGTCTACATCTCTCCCAGCACACTACAACGTCTACATCTCTCTCCCTGCACTACAACGTCTACATCTCTCCCTGCACACTACAACGTCTACATCTCTCCCTGCACACTACAACGTCTACATCTCTCCCTGCACACTACAACGTCTACATCTCTCCCTGCACACTACAACGTCTACATCTCTCCCTGCACACTACAACGTCTACATCTCTCCCTGCACACTACAACGTCTACATCTCTCCCTGCACACTACAACGTCTACATCTCTCCCTGCACACTGGAAGCTGCAGACGTCTACCTACACGGCTCAACAACCAAGCGTTCCTGCCACGAATGTGCGACCACAACTAAACTACACCCCAGTCACGTCGGACATACGTCATGTGTAAACTTTCTCCTTTGTACTGGATAGTTTTTATGTTCTGTGTGTACTGTCTGCTTCCTTTGCATTCATTTTCTGCCTGTACAGTCTGTTCCCTTTACATTCATTTTCTCTCTGTACTCTCTGCTTTCTTTACATTCATTTTCTGTCTGTACAGTCTGCTTTCTTTGCATTCATTTTCTGTCTGTACAGTCTGCTTCCTTTGCATTCATTTTCTGTCTGTACAGTCTGCTTTCTTTGCATTCATTTTCTGTCTGTACTGTCTGCTTTCTTTGCATTCATTTCAGCTAAGGTTCCCGCTGGTGTGAGGGAACTGGTACTGTTGTTCATATGTATTCCTGTTTGGATGCAAACTGTTATCAACTGTCAACGAGTCCTGGATCATCATCTAACCAAGCTACAGCTTGGGACTTCACGATCTACAGAGGGCCTCAACAAATCCTTTTTTTAGTAACAAATGCAATTTTCTTTTTATATACGCCTTGCAGAGGGTTATATAATATTCATTTCTGTAACGTTGCAGGCACCTTCTGTGTTATTTCTTTTACTAAAAATTAAACGACTTCTGTCTTCCATATGTTTAAAAAATATTTATTTGTAAGATAAGTGGGAATAGCTGGTGTAAATTAAATCAGCAGGTTCTCATAACTCTGTTTAGTTGAGGGCCTCATCAAGTCTACCTATTGTCTTGCTGCCATGAAGTTAACGAAGACCCATATGGTGACGGCAGAAGAGCAGTCTATCGCCATACTTGGCACACAATAATGCGCTGTAAAACCGCTCTTCTGAATCATGCACTTTGGCCCCAGGACTGCCACAGGGATCTGCCATCTCGCCTGTGCTCTTTAACGTGTATACGAGCAAGATTGCAAGCTTAGAAGCACCAGGAGTTGGAAGGATACTGACTTTTGCGGATGATATACTTGCATATAGGCAGGGGGAAGAGAGGGAACAAACAGCTCGGGAGCTACAAGCGACAGTAGACAAAGTGTCTGAGTGGTGTACAGAAATGAAGGCTGTCGTCCACCCGGAAAAGGCGTCTGTTTTGTGGTGTTCTCTGGACAACAGAATCGTTAAAACTAATGTCCCAAGTCTCACGATAGATGGTAGAGACGTCAACAGAGAGAGCGAACTAAAGTATCTGGGAATTACATTTGACAGGAGCCTGTCATTTAAGGACCATGTGGAGAGTGTTGTGACGAGATGCCAAAAATGACTTGGTGCACTTAAGACTATGGCTGCCATTGACATAGAGCAGAGAATACTTTTCACACTACATCAGCACCTGATCCTGTCAGTGGTGGATTATGGCCTGGGACTGCTTACCGTCTCAAAGAGTCAGATGGACAAACTAGAGCGCATTCAGAATGCGGCTATGCGGGTCATTCTGGGTTGCACCAGAACTCTTCGCTGGCTGCTGAAGATGGGGGACGGAGCGCTTATGGGAATGCCCAAGTGCTGTGATGTCGGTTCTTGAATCAAATCAAATCAAATCAAAACCGCTCTTCGAAGTCATCGGAAATCTGTCCCGTGCACACTGCCAAACATGTCAGCTGCACGATAGCCGCAGTGATGTGGCTGAGACATGTCAAGACAGACATTGTGATATTTTCTGTATTGCAAAGGCTCTCAAACTTTTTAATGTCGCGACCATTTAGAACAGTTCCCTCAAGTTGTGGCGACACCCCAAACTACTTCATAACTTCAATGAAAATGTGTTTTTCGATGGTTAAGCTTAGACGACCCATGCTAAAGTGTCGTTCGTCCCCCAAAAAAGGGTCGAGACCGGCAGGTTGGGAACCGCTGCTCTACGGGATGACATCAAATGTTGGGTCTGTGTCCATGGAAGTCTCCTTACGGGAGAACCTTTAGCAGACAAGTACCTACAGGAAAAAGGAGACGACTAGCCCACCTTGTCTGAGTCAGTCTCAGAGATGCTACAGCGATACAAGACCAAAGCAGAACTCCGGAGAACTTCCTACAGTTTGTCACCGAATGGGAACAAAACCCGCAGAAGCAACCCTACACGACAAATTATGGGACAACTGGCAAAGATCACAGAGCCACCCGTCACCAGTTTGTTGACCTTATCGCAAAGATCTGTATAGATCAATGGGCACTTGGTGAGTGCGGGGGTGCCATGGTACTCGGAGGGTCAACATGAGACAAGTGTCCAAGTTCTATTTTAGCCAGACATGACAAGATACCGATGTGTTGAAACAAATGATCATGTTCCTGTGTGGGTTCCAGGGCACTACTTCGGGGCGAAACAAGAATAGACCCCCCCCCCCCCCCCCGGCCTCCCCAACAAGCATGTCGTAAGAGTCGACTAATTTGGGGCTTCCTTCGAAGTCGGAGTGCATCCGCCTAAGAGGCAAGGACCAACAATCTGCATACACATATGTCAGATCTGTAAAATGGACGTGCAAGTAACACTCAGGTTTTGGAACAAGACTGACATCTAGAGATGGACGAACAACCAGAACTTTCCCACAGTCTACAACCATTGAACGCGAAGAAGAAGAATGTAAAGAAAAAGAGGAAGATGATGATGATTTTGATGATGGCAGAAATTCTGGTGAATGAAGAAGATTAGAAAGATAAAGACTATGGACAGAAATCAAAAAGGATAACCAGTCACACAGTATGAGAAATCTGCCATGAATATTCATACTTTCAGACATCTGTCGGCAGCAAGCGGTGGATTGTGTACACGACCAGCTAATCTCCTGGAGATAATGTTCAGAATTTCATTAACTCTTTCTGGCAAACTTTACAGTTGTACGCATACAAACTGGGTCAGTGGGTCAGGCAGATTGCTGGTTGTTTTATCTACAACCTGCCAGAAGATTTTGGTGGCAGGTGGATGTCGAATGTCAACTCTAGAATCTGGATTATGGTAATAACCAGGATAAGATTATTGGCTTTTTTTTCTGTTGTGACACAAACGTAGCAGAAATTCGCATGAAGGAACTGGGCCTGCGAACAAATAATTAAATACATAGACAGGCAAGAGAAAAGCAGGCGAAAGCAGATAGCCGCAGTTCCAGACAGACTAGAAAGCAAAAAGACAGACCTTCATGGAGACAAAGAGGCAGAAAGTCAAACAGACAAGTAGACACTGGAGACTCAAAAGCAACAGCCTAGCAAACATACAGAGGCAGACAATCAGGCAGACAATCAGGTAGACATTCCCGTGTGGACTGCAGGCCACACAATTTTGTTGGAGAAACAATTATAGATCCAATGCCTTGCCCAACAAGCATGTCGTAAGAAGGCCACTGATTAGGGACGTTTTCTTCCTTGTGAAATACATCAGCCTGATGGACCAGGGGACAAAAAAGCGACATATGTAAAATGGATGCGGACTCACCTCAAGCTCCGAACAAAACCAACGTTCACAAGTGGAGGGGAACAAAAAGGGAACAGAAAGCCAAAGATGCAGCTAGACGGTTAAGGTCAGTGTAGGTCAGACTTCTTCAACCCACGCGCCGCGCCAAACAATTCTGACTAATAATTTAGCATAAAAATACATTCTTCTCTGACCTAAACAGCTATCCGTTTGTTTTTTGTGTTTGTTTTTCTGACTTCTTTTGATGTGACAAGACCTTCTCACCCGTGTCAATAAATAAATTAAAAAAAAACAGAGACTGAATAAATGTTACTGAAGTGTTTCGTGTATCAGAAACAACGCTCTAGCAACGTATATCATATGTGTTTAAAGCGCAAAATGTCGCATTAGTCGAAAACTATAATTGTATGACATTGGATTGATTGAACCGCTGTCTACATGTGTGGTTGTTTCAGTGTTTGGTTAACTGTCAGCTGGGAGCCGTGCCAGATTTTGCCTGGTTTTGTTTCAGTGTTTGGTTAACTGTCAGCTGGGAGCCGTGCCAGACTTTGCCTGGTTTTGTTTCAGTGTTTGGTTAACTGTCAGGTGGGAGCCGTGCCAGACTTTGCCAGGTTTTGTTTCAGTGTTTGGTTAACTGTCAGGTGGGAGCCGTGCCAGACTTTGCCTGGTTTTGTTTCAGTGTTTGGTTAACTGTCAGCTGGGGAGCCGTGCCAGTTAACTTTGCCTGGTTTTGTTTCAGTGTTTGGTTAACTGTCAGCTGGGAGCCGTGCCAGACTTTGCCTGGTTTTGTTTCAGTGTTTGGTTAACTGTCAGGTGGGAGCCGTGCCAGACTTTGCCTGGTTTTGTTTCAGTGTTTGGTTAACTGTCAGCTGGGAGCCGTGCCAGACTTTGCCTGGTTTTGTTTCACTGTTTGGTTAACTGTCAGGTGGGAGCCGTGCCAGACTTTGCCTGGTTTTGTTTCAGTGTTTGGTTAACTGTCAGGTGGGAGCCGTGCCAGACTTTGTCTGGTTTTCGTGGGCCGTGGCTGTACAAGTTTGGGAAACACTGGTCTGGGAGGCCATGCCACGGACTTGGGTGAACGGATGACAGTGGCAAACTTGCAGGCGGCCGGACATACAGACAGGCTGACTTGCTGACTCAGGAATAGTTGGACCGAGACAGACAGACAGACAAACAGACGGATGGACAGACAGACGGATGGACATACAGACAGGCTGACTTGCTGACTCAGGAATAGTTGGACCGAGATAGACAGACAGACGGATGGACAGACGAACGGACGAATCGACCGACCGACCGACAGACAGACAGACAGACAGACAAACAGACAGACAATACATAAATGTTCACATTCTCGAGCTGACTGTAGGAACAGACAACAAGCACATGCCGGATGCAGACATTAGACCCAGGCCCCGGGGTCACCTGATTACTGCAGAAGGTCATGGACATGGGGTTGTGGGTGGGCACTAATTTCCTGCCATCAAAGGTCCTCTGGTGCTGGCAACTGTTCTAGTTTGGTTAACTCTGGTGCTGGCAACTGTTCTAGTTTGGTTAACTCTGGTGCTGGCAACTGTTCTAGTTTGGTTAACTCTGGTGCTGGCAACTGTTCTAGTTTGGTTAACTCTGGTGCTGGCAACTGTTCTAGTTTGGTTAACTCTGGTGCTGGCAACTGTTCTAGTTTGGTTAACTCTGGTGCTGGCAACTGTTCTAGTTTGGTTAACTCTGGTGCTGGCAACTGTTCTAGTTTGGTTAACTCTGGTGCTGGCAACTGCTCTAGTTTGGTTAACTCTGGTGCTGGCAACTGCTCTAGTGTGGTTAACTCTGGTGCTGGCAACTGTTCTAGTTTGGTTAACCTAACCATGTCACATTTTTGTAGTTCTCTGTTAGAACTTGGCAACATATGACGTCCCTTTACTGTCAACTTGGGCGGTGTGAGAGGCCATTTTCTTCTTTGTTTTTATCAAGAGTAAATTTTGTATGAGAATCCAAATAGGTGGTATTGATTACCAAGCATAATGTATGTGAGAACACATCGAGTATTACAACGCGTCAATCGTGGAGTTTGTGTAGTTTGGCAGAAGTATGCCAAACGAAAATAATCATGAATACTTGAGACGATTTTGAAGTTTATGAGGAAAACGAAAAGGTTATTGAAAGAGATCAATCTTGTTTTTGATCTTGACAGTCTGTCTATTGGCGCTAGGAGAGTGAAAGTCCAGTAACTCTTTAAGCAAGGGAATGTATGCTCCGGCGTCGACTGTGGTTCCTGTAAAAGTCAGGCTATCTTGTTTGGCCTAAGACTTTGAAATGGCTGAGCACGGTCTGCTCTGGTTTGGCCCTACACCTTGAAATGGCTGAGCACGGTCTGCTCTTGTTTGGCCTAGCACATTGAAATAGCAGAGCACGGTCTGCTCTTGTTTGGCCTAACATCTTGAAATGGCAGAGCACGGTCTGCTCTTGTTTGGCCTAGCACATTAAAATAGCTGAGCACGGTCTGCTCTTGTTTGGCCTAAGACTTTGAAATAGCTGAGCACGGTCTGCTCTTGTTTGGCCCTACACCTTGAAATGGCTGAGCACGGTCTGTTGTCATGGGAGTGATTTTTAATGCATTCTCGTGAGATGTGAAATGCCAGCAGTTGGAAATGCTTTATTTAAATGTTCTGATCAGGGAATCTTCTGTGTAGTTGTATCCTAGACATTCTACCTTTGGCGCTTTGACAGAGAAACATCGGGAGGAAAATAAAACATAACGTTAACTGTTCAGTGTTTCTAAATCCTGCCCTCAGAATAGACAGGTTATTTCGGGACACAGTCTACAAACAAAGACGGATTCAGTTTTCCTGCGGCCTTTCCAGAGGCCCGCTAAAACCCTAATATTATTTTTCTGAAATCTGGAGTCTGCACCCCTGTGTATTTCCTGTGATGATACGCCCCTGACTGTCATTATAATCACTATCATGAGCTGAACGGTTCAGACAATTAGACTACTTAACAACCAGTGGTCTACTCTACTGTCTGTGTAATTTGTCCCAAAATTTAGTGTCAACCCACGCGGTATTTGCTTCGTGTTCGCCCCTGACTAGACCACACAGCACATCTACCTCACACCCTGTGTTCACCACACTTCTAATAGCAGGACACCACACAGGCTTGGTGTGTACTGTCACCTCACACCCTGTGATCACCACACTTCTAATAGCAGCACACAACACAGGCTTGGAGTGTACTGTAACCTCACACCCTGTGATCACCACACTTCTAATAGCAGCACACAACACAGGCTTGGAGTGTACTGTAACCTCACACCCTGTGATCACCACACTTCTAATAGCAACACACAACACAGGCTTGGTACATTCTTTCACCTCACATAACCCGCACATTCTTACTCTCTCTGTTAAGAAAGAAAGAAAGAAAGAAAGAAAGAAAAAAAGAAAGAAAGAAAGAAAGAAAGAAAGAAAGAAAGAAAAAAAGAAAGAAAGAAAAGCGAAGCCACAACGTTTGTGAGAAACTATTTGAAGGAATGACAGCTTACTAGAAACGCCAGAAAGCTGGCGCGAGACAGCACGGGCAAACTTTCATAACTGTGTGATAAACGGTGTCTTGTGTAGGCAAACGTGCGGGACAAGGAATGAAATGTTTTCGGAGCCTGTGTTGAGTGTATGTTTTTGTTAATGTCTCCGCCTTGAAGGTTCCATTAAAACAGGAGCTGATTTGCAACTGTAGGCAGTTCTCTCGTTTCGGCCAGGGTTGCCATATTGGCATTTTTGATGCCAGATTCCACAAATCTGTCATATTTGAAATTCTTTTTCTTCTTCTTCGCGGTCACCAGCTGTAAACTCTGGCGGAAAGTTCTGGTTGTTCATCCACTCCTGGACTACAGTCCTGTTCCAAAACCTGAGTGTTGCGTGTGCATCCGTTCTGACTCATTTGTGTGCAGACTTTGAACTGGCATAAGATAATCAACTGGCATATTTTGGCATAGTTGGGGTTTTCCTGGCAATGTTGACATACAATTAACATCTTTTTTTTAAGTTTGACTAACGGACTAACGGAGATTCCCGTCATTTCTTATTGTATTTGTTACGGATCGTGACTTCGATAAACCAAGGCCCTCTGTAATTTATATTCACCACTAATATCAAAGTGATTCAGACTGTTCAGAAACTACTTGAGGACAGAACATAGAGAGGATATAGACCTAATTCTATCTGAGATAGATTTTATTACTCTCACCAATGGCCACGTCATTCCTCTCCCCCCCCCCCCCCCCCCCCCCAAATGGAAAGCATCTTATGACATTGCAAGTATAATAATAACTGGAAGAAAACACCCACGGCTTAAAAGATCTTCAGACGGATCAGAGGCAGCGTATTGTAAACTGTTTCAGTGCACATACACCAAGAATTAGTAGCGTATCAAATCATGAACAATCCGAAAAACACAGGATGAAAACTCCGTCAAAAAGCCAGTCACAGCTTATTACGAACGACCTTTATTTTCAAAGTGTCCTAAATTGGGCACGCAGGCCCGTCTTACATTCGGCCTTTTCAAACACCCGTCTTTCACACTGCATATGTATTTTAGCAATAAGCATCTTCATATGATAATATGCATATTATGAATTTCAAAAAAGAAGGGGGGGGGCACATAAGCATGGGTGGTAAAGTGCATGCACACACACACACACACACACACACACACACACACACACACACACACACACACACACACCCACCCACTCACTTAAACACACCCACGTACCTTCACACACACATTAACACACCCCATTCACCCACATATATACCTACACACCCACACAGACACGCACATTCCACACACATACAAACAGACATACGCGCACCTACCCAATCACACACGCAGATACACAGACACACACATGCGACACACACACACACACATAAACAGGCATGCAGACACACACAGACACAAATGCACAAACACACGTAGACACAAACACACACAGATACACTCGGAGACACACTAACACAGACATACAATCGCAGACACATATGCACAAACACACGTAGACACAAACACACACAGATACACTCGGAGACACTAACACAGACATACAATCGCAGATATATATACACACACACGCTGATGCTCACGCAGACACACATACACTCAACCACAGACACACATACACCCAACCACAGACACACACACGCAGAATGACAACAATGACTCCTATGCAAAGAAATGATAAAGTTAAAGGTAGCAGAGTTGCAACTTGCTGTATGCATGACCTGCCACTGTGCAATACGCACAAATGATCATCTAAATGAAATCATGAGAGCGCACGGTCGGTGGAGTACACTGGAGCACATACAGATTCATAGAACTAAATGTTCATGCCTAATAAAAAATAGTATATCGCCTACACTTAAGGATGACCTTATTGATGATTTTCGGAACAAGAAGTAGCCATCATTATAGACGATCTGCAAAGACTTCATCCCATCTGAGAAAGTTCTTAAAGATTTTACATTCAAAAAGGTTTACGCTGTATCTTCCACTGGTTCCAGTGAGGATGACAGTGAAGAATTTAATCTAGAGCTTTTGATGTGAAGTGAGTACAATGTTATACTTTGTTTGCCATTTTTCTGGCATTTTGGGGGTAATGGTTTGCCATTAAATGAAGTGTTTTATCTGGCAACCCTGGTTTCGGCAGTCATCTACTAGGTATCTTTGTTGGTATCATGTCTTCTTCTTTTTTGTTCTTCTCCTCCTTCTTCTGTTTCTTCTTCATTTTCTGTTTTTTTTTTTCCTTCTTTTCCTACTTCTCCTTTTTGCCTTTCTCTTATTCTTCGTCGTCGTCGTATACTTATTCCTCTTCGTCTTTCTCTTCTTCCTCTTCTCTCTTTTTATGACGTCCTTTTACCCCCAGCGGAGAACATTTTCTCAACCGACCACGCCAAGCGCCTACCCCTATGGTCTACTACCTTCTGAAGCTCATGCATCGGATGGGACAGACGCGCGCACATATGCACACACATACACATACATATATACACATACTACTGAGAGGACTCCCATACATTCAGACACAGAAAGGGGACGGGGTGGTGGGGGGGGGGGGAGATAACGTGAGAAAACGCAGGGAACGAACGAATTTTCAGATTTACTGGCACAGTCTTGTATGCAGACAGACAGAAATCCAGACAGACAGAATACAGAGCCGTGTAAGACAGACAGGCGGACGTCTGTTGACAAGTACACAGCCAGAGTGAGAATGGGGGAGGAGGAGGGGTGAAATGAACGAACAAACTTCAGTTTCAAAAGGTTGAGAATTGGGCACGCAGGCCCGCCGAACATTCTCCCTCCTTTCAAAAAGCATATCTGTCATACATCAAGTAATAGTAAACATGTTCAACAGCAGCTAAATAGTAAATACAAGCAATATAATTTGCACATTTCTGTCTACAGTAGCTTGTGGCAAGTGTACTAAAACTTGGCGAAATATGCACTATTTAACAAATACAAATAAATGGAATAATATTAACCAAGCATCACAGATAGATTTTGTTTTCACAAAAAAGAGCGACAGATGGAGAATAAAGAACTCTAGGGCCATCCCAAATGCAATAATAGACTCTGACCATAGACCTGTAGTACTTTGGCTCTATAAACCAACAAGAATTTGCATTGATAAAACACCACAGCTAATGGATCAGATAGCCATAGAGAAACTAAAAGACAAAGATGTGGCAATTCAAGTTGAGGAAACAGTTAAAAACACCTTCAGTACTCTATAGAGAGGAAATGACATAGAAGAAAAGTGGCAAATTTTTAAAACCTGCATCCTGAATGTAATGACAGAAAAGTGCGGACTCCGAAAGCCAAGAAGGCACATGAAACAAACAGCATGGTGGAATGAAGAAGTTAAAATTTCTATCAAAGAAAAGAAGAAATATTTTCATCAGTGGCAAAAGTCCAAATTAGATGAGGACTACATCAAATATAGAAAAGCAAGAGCAAAGAGCAAGAGGAAAGTAAATTCGGCGAAATCAGAATCATGGGCTAACTACGGAGAACAATTAGCAAGGCTATGCACTGATTCACCAGGTCAGTTCTACCGAAGCATCAAGGCTATGAGACAGAGAAGAGAAATTTAACCCATCAAAGATCATAAACAGCAAGGCTAAAAAACCACTCACCAAATCCCAAGATGTTAGAAGAAGATGGCAAGAATATGTTTCTGAATTACTGAATAGTGGACGACAAGAACCAGTGTCTAATAAAATAAAATGTGTACAAGAACAAGAACCTAATATATTAGAATCTGAAGTTGAAAAGATTCTAGAGCAAAGCAAAAGAAACAAAGCGGCCGGAACAGATGGTCTTACAACAGAAATAATACTTGCATGTAAGACAACAGCAGTAAAATGGCTGACAAGAATATTCAATATGGCCTGGGAGAAAATGAAAGTTCCCGTTGACTGGCAGAGAGCAATTATAGTTCCCATATGGAAGAAGAAAGGTGATAAACGAGATTGTGAAACAGAGGTATCTCTTTACAAAGCCATGCAGGAAAGATGTTTGCAAAAATATTAGAACGAAGAGCGAGGGTGATATTAGAACCTCAATTAGGAAACAACCAGTTTGGATTTAGAAAAGGAAAGAGCTGCACTGATGCAATATTTACTCTTCGGCAAATTTGTGAACAAACAATCGAATATAATAAACACCAGAATCTTATATTCATTGATCAAGAGAAGGCTTTTGACAGGGTTAACAGAAATAAACTATGGAACATTCTTGAAGAATATGGTGTACCGGGTCAATTATTGGGAAACATAATGGCTCTCTATCAAAATAGCCAGAGCGCTGTAAGAACAACGGAAGGTATGACAGACTGGTTCCCCATTACATCAGGAGTACGACAAGGATGTGTCCTATCACCCCTACTCTTCATCACATATATGGATAAAATGCACAGGAGTCAAACCAAAACACAGATATTATAAATGAACTACTCTTTGCAGATGACCAATGTTTGTTACAAGAAGAAGAACAAAAAACTACAACAACATGTTGATTCATTGCTCACTAACTGTACAAAATTTGACATGAAAATAAACACCTCAAAAACTGAAGTAATGACCATAGGAAAGAAACACAGTAATGTAAACATAAAGATCAATGACATACAATTAGAACAAGTTCAAGAATTCAAGTACTTAAGATGCATATTTACAGAAGATGGAAGACTCGATAAAAAGATATAGGCTAGAGTTAAAAAAGCCAATGCAGTCAACTACCAACTGGTCCCACTTCTTCGTCATTCAAAGATCTCGTTACCAGCCAAACAACGGATGATCAACAGCATTTTCATCCCTACGTTATGTTATCAGTGCCAAACGTGGACAATGAACAAATCACATTGGCACAAAATAGCTACGTGTGAAATGCGATGTCTCCGAAGAGTCACCAACAATACACGAAGAGACAGAGTCACAAACGTCAGCATTAGAGACAAAGTTGGCACAAGAGCATGCATGGAACGTATTGAAAGACAGAGAATGAAGTGGTTTGGTCATTTAGTAAGAATGCAACCGGATCAGATTGCCTATAAGGCCTTTTACAGTAGAACATCGGGAAGAAAGGCCAGAGGAAGACCCATGAAAAAATGGATAGATGGAGTAGCTGAATACGGCCAGAAGATCCAGAAAACTGTCACTCAAATCACGCTAGAGGCACACAATAAATATTTTAAACCACGACACTGGGCTGCAACCCGGTAAAAGTGAAGAAGACAATAGATAGAACAAACACTTTTATCTTTTACGGGGGCATGTAATCTGTGCTCAGATATTATACGAAGAGTTTCCGATTATATCTACACGAATTAGTGGTATTTTTTAGTTGCTGTTAGAGATGGGGATGAAGAGGGGATACAGAAAGAGAATATTTGAGGGGGAAAAAAACACCCACACACACACACAATGGAGAACATACAAAGAATCCGTTGATAGTTAGGAACAATCGTTCTACAAAATGGCGCGAAACGTCTACTATCTTAGAGCGCGACAAGAGACCAGCAGACGACAATGCATCACTGCTGACAAAGTTTGTTCCCACATGGGCCCAGAATCTCCAGAGACCGGCTTATGCCGCATTAACAGTGAGAATGGCGCCGCCTCTGGGATCCGCTGAAGTCTCAGTGTCTGCACTTGTCTGTCTGCTTCCAAATCTGCTGTCAGTCATGGCCTGTGTTGTATCCGCGTCTCCGTCCTCGCTAATGTCGTTATAATCATTTGGATTCTTTTATATAATCGTTATCATAATATTCTTTAAAATAATCGTCGCCAATGTCATTACAATCACGTTTTTTTTTAACCAACATTGTTATCATAATAACGTTCTTCTTAATAATCGTCGCCAATGTCATTATAATCACGTTTTTTTTTAACCAACATTGTTATCATAATAACGTTCTTCTTAATAATCGTCGCCAATGTCATTATAATCACGTTTTTTTTTTACCAACATTGTTATCGACCTATCATTATAATAATAACGTTCTTCTTAATAATCGTCGCCAATGTCATTATAATCACGTTTTTTAAACCAACATTCGTTATCATAATAACGTTCTTCTTAATAATCGTCGCCAATGATAACGTTCTCTTAATACGTCAGCAAAATGTTATAATCACTTTTTTTTTTTTTTAACCAACATTGTTATCATAATAACGTTCTTCATAATAATCGTCGCCAATGTCATTATAATCACGTTTTTTTTAAAACCAACATTGTTATCATAATAACATTCTTCTTAATAATCGTCGCCAATGTCATTATAATCACGTTTTTTTTAACCAACATTGTTATCATAATAACGTTCTTCTTAATAATCGTCGCCAATGTCATTATAATCACGTTTTTTTTAAACCAACATTGTTATCATAATAACGTTCTTCATAATAATCGTCGCCAATGTCATTATAATCACATGTGTTGTTTTTATCAACCTCGTTATAATAGTAACATGTTTTCACAATAATCGTCACCACTGTCTTTTAAATAGTTATTCGTAACTGTTCAGTATAATCATAAATGTCTTTGTTATATTTCTTAATTAGTTAGTTAGTTAGTTAGTTAGTTAGTTAGTTGGTTAGTTAGTTGGTAAGTTAGTTGGTTAGTTAGTTGGTTAGTTAGTTAGTTAGTTAGTTAGTTAGTTAGTTAGTTGTTAGTTAGTTAGTTAGTTAGTTAGTTAGTTAGTTAGTTAGTTAGTTAGTTGGTTAGTTAGTTGGTTAGTTAGTTGGTTAGTTAGTTGGTTAGTTAGTTGGTTAGTTAGTTAGTTTGGTTAGTTAGTTAGTTAGTGGTTAGTTAGTTTAGTAGTTGGTTAGTTAGTTAGTTGGGTTAGTTAGTTAGTAGTTAGTTGTTAGTTAGTTAGTTGGTTTGGTTAGTTAGTTAGTTGGTTAGTTAGTTGGTTAGTTAGTTGGTTAGTTAGTTGGTTAGTTAGTTAGTTAGTTAGTTAGTTAGTTAGTTAGTTAGTTGGGTAGTTAGTTAGTTAGTTAGTTAGTTAGTTTAGTAGTAGTTAGTTAGTTAGTTAGTTAGTTAGTTAGTTAGTTAGTTAGTTGGTTGGTTGGTTGTTGGTTGTTGGTTGGTTTGGTTGGTTGGTTGGTTGGTTTTGGTTGGTTGGTTGGTTGGTTGGTTGGTTGGTTGGTTGGTTGGTTGGTTGGTTAGTTGGTTAGTTGGTTTAGTTGGGTTGGTGGTTAGTTGGTTAGGGTGTAGTTAGTTAGTTCGTTGGTTGGGTGGTTGGTTGGTTGGTTGGTTGGTTGGTTGGTTGGTTGTTGGTTGGTTGGTTGGTGGGTTGGTTGGTTGGTTGGTTGGGTTGGTTGGTTGGTTGGTTGGTTGGTTGGTTGGTTGTTGGTTGGTTGGTGGTTGGTTGGTTGGTTGGTTGGTTGGTTGGTTTGGTTGGTTGGTTGGTTGGTTGGTTGGTTGGTTGTTGGTTGGTTGGTTGGTTTGGTGGTGGTTGGTTGGTTGGTTGGTTGGTTGGTTGGTTGGTTTGGTTGGTTGGTTGGTGGTATGGTTGGTTGTTTGGTTGGTTGGTGGTTGGTTGGTTTGGTTGGTTGGTTGGTTGGTTAGTTGGGTTAGCTGGTTAGTTAGTAGTGGTGGTTAGTTAGTTAGTTAGTTAGTTAGTTAGTTAGTTAGTTAGTTAGGTTGGTTAGTTAGTTGGTTAGTTAGTTAGTTAGTTAGTTGGTTAGTTAGTTGGTTAGTTAGTTTGGGTTAGTTAATTGGTTTAGTTAGTTGGTTAGTTACGTTGGTTAGTTTAGTTGGTTAGTTAGTTAGTTGGTTAGTTTAGTTGGTTAGTTAGTTGGTTAGTTCGTTGGTTAGTTAGTTAGTTAGGGTTAGTTAGTTAGTTCGAGTTAGTTAGTTAATTAGTTTAGTTAGTTAGTTAGTTAGTAGGTTAGTTAGTTAGTTAGTTAGTTAGTTAGTTAGTTAGTTAGTTAGTTAGTTAGTAGTTGGTTAGTTGGTTAGTTGGTTAGTTGGTGGTTAGTTGGTTAGTTGGTTAGTTGGTTAGTTGGTTCAGGGTTAGTTAGTTAGTTAGTTAGTTAGTTAGTTAGTTAGTTAGTTAGTTAGTTAGTTAGTTAGTTAGAGTAGTTAGTTAGTTAGTTAGTTAGTTAGTTGGTTAGTAGGTTTAGTTGGTTAGTTGGTTAGATAGTTAGTTAGTAGTTAGTTAGTTAGTTAGTTAGGTTAGTTAGTTAGTTAGTTAGTTAGTTAGTTAGTTAGTTAGTTTAGTTAGTTAGTTAGTTTAGTTAGTTAGTTAGTTAGTTAGTTAGTTAGTTAGTTAGTTAGTTAGTTAGTTGGTTAGTTGGTTAGTTGGTTAGTTAGTTAGTTAGTTAGTTAGTTAGTTAGTTAGTTAGTTAGTTAGTTAGTTAGTTAGTTAGTTAGTTAGTTAGTTAGTTAGTTAGTTAGTTAGTTAGTTAGTTAGTTGGTTGGTTAGTTGGTTGGTTGGTTAGTTGGTTAGTTGGTTGGTTGGTTGGTTGGTTGGTTGGTTGGTTGGTTGGTTAGTTAGTTAGTTAGCTAGGTCGGTCGGTCGGTCGTTCGTTTATTTGTTCCGTAGTTAGTCAGTCAGTCAGTCAGTCAGTCAGTTAGTCGACATATTATTCTCATTGCCTATGGAACCATTTAGTCCTGAAGTGCTCAGAACATATCTTTGGTAAACCCCGCAGCTTGGAGCAGCTGAGGACACTAGTTCTGTGTTGATTTTTTATTCCTCTTTGGCTTCGTTGTTTGGTGTGAGCCCAGACTCTGAATTAAGGTGCTCCAACGTGACATAAACATTCGCACTGTCGCTGTTTGTCAGGACAAATTCCACCAGCAAAGACATCTGCAGGCGTGCCACTGCACTACATCAGGGGTTCTCAATGTTCCTCATGTCGCCACCCTTTCATAAAGTTCATCATTTTTAGGCGACCCCAAACCATACAATTATTATAGTTGCTACTTCATAACTTCTATCAATATGTATTTTCTGATGCTCTTAGGCGACCCTTGTGAAAGGGTCGTTTGACCCAAAGAAGGGTCGTGACCCACAGGTTGAGAATCGCTGCAGAACAATATTCAGTGGAAACTATCAATATTATCAACAACATGAACACTGCACGTAAATAAATATGTCCACGTCATTACTGTTGAGTGTGAAGAAATAATTGACAAGATAATAACTTTATGTGGTTTTCGCTGCCTCCACTCTTGCCCAACTAGGCGATCTCCTCTCCCTTGTCCAACTACAGGATCTTCTCTCCCTCTACCCTTGCCCAACTACAGGATCTTCTCTCCCTCTACCCTTGCCCAACTACAGGATCTTCTCTCCCTTGTCCAACTACAGGATCTCCTTTCCCTCTACCCTTGTCCAACTACATGATCTTCTCTCCCTCTACCCTTGTCCAACTACAGGATCTTCTCTCCCTTGTCCAACTACAGGATCTCCTCTCCCTCTACCCTTGTCCAACTACAGGATCTTCTCTCCCTCTACCCTTGCCCAACTACAGGATCTTCTCTGCCTCTACCCTCGTCCAACTACAGGATCTTCTCTCCCTCTACCATTGTCCAACTACAGGATCTTCTCTCCCTCTACCGTTGTCCAACTACAGGATCTCCTCCTCCTCTACCGTTGTCCAACTACAGGATCTCCTTTCCCTCTACCGTTGTCCAACTACAGGATCTTCTCTCCCTCTACCCTTGTCCAACTACAGGATCTCCTCTCCCTCTACCGTTGTCCAACTACAGGATCTTCTCTCCCTTTACCCTTGTATAACTACAGGATCTTCTCTCCCTCTACCGTTGTCCAACTACAGGATCTTCTCTCCCTCTACCCTTGTCCAACTACAGGATCTCCTCTCCCTCTACCGTTGTCCAACTACAGGATCTTCTCTCCCTCTACCCTTGTCCAACTACAGGATCTTCTCTCCCTCTACCGTTGTCCAACTACAGGATCTTCTCTCCCTCTACCCTTGTCCAACTACAGGATCTCCTCTCCCTCTACCGTTGTCCAACTACAGGATCTTCTCTCCCTCTACCCTTGTCCAACTACAGGATCTCCTTTCCCTCTACCGTTGTCCAACTACAGGATCTTCTCTCCCTCTACCCTTGTCCAACTACAGGATCTCCTCTCCCTCTACCGTTGTCCAACTACAGGATCTTCTCTCCCTCTACCCTTGTCCAACTACAGGATCTTCTCTCCCTCTACCGTTGTCCAACTACAGGATCTTCTCTCCCTCTACCCTTGTCCAACTACAGGATCTCCTCCTCCTCTACCCTTGTCCAACTACAGGATCTCCTCTCCCTCTACCGTTGTCCAACTACAGGATCTTCTCTCCCTCTACCGTTGTCCAACTACAGGATCTTCTCTCCCTCTACCGTTGTCCAACTACAGGATCTTCTCTCCCTCTACCCTTGTCCAACTACAGGATCTTCTCTCCCTCTACCCTTGTCCAACTACAGGATCTTCTCTCCCTCTACCGTTGTCCAACTACAGGATCTTCTCTCCCTCTACCCTCGTCCAACTACAGGATCTCCTCTCCCTCTACCCTTGTTCAACTACAGGATCTTCTCTCCCTCTACCCTTGTCCAACTACAGGATCTTCTCTCCCTCTACCCTTGTCCAAATTTAGGATCTTCTCTCCCTCAACCCTTGTTTAACTATACAATGTCGTCTCCCTTTACCCTTGTCCAACTACACAATCTCTTCTCCCTCTACCCTTGTTCATCTACACAGTCTCCTCTCAACAGAAAAGAAAATGGATCGTTTATTTAGTGAAGGTATAAGTCCAAGAGACGGCAAACCAACGATCATAACGCCGCTTGTTGAGAACACAGTCGGCACACAGAAGTCACTGTTGACACAGATGGGGGAGTTTGTGGCCAGACTGGGCCATGTTTCTCTAGAGTATCATTAGTCTGTTCATTAGATCCGTCAGCAAACGGGTCAACTAGCCTAATGAGCAAATACTATAACGATGAGATCAGACGAGAGCAACGGCAAAGATAACTATCTGAGCACAAAGATGAATACATCTGAGCAAAATTAAAGATGATTACATCTGAGCAAGATTAAAGATGACTACACCTGAGCAAGATTAAAGATGAGTACACATGAGCAAGATTAAAGATGATTACACCTGAGCAAGATTAAAGATGATTACATCTGAGCGAGATTAAAGATGATTACATCTGAGCAAGATTAAAGATGATTACATCTGAGCAAGATTAAAGATGACTACACCTGAGCAAGATTAAAGATGATTACATCTGAGCAAGATTAAAGATGATTACATCTGAGCAAGATTAAAGATGATTACACCTGAGCAAGATTAAAGATGATTACATCTTAGTAAGATTAAAGATTATTATATCTTAGAAAGTTTCAAAGATGATTACACCTGAGCAAGATTAAAGATGATTACATCTGAGCAAGATTAAAGATGATTACATCTGAGCAAGATTAAAGATGACTACACCTGAGCAAGATTAAAGATGATTACAACACACACTGAAAACTATCTCTTCCATGTTTAATGACCCGGGATATCTGTCAACCTCTGCCTCACATTACCATATAGTGATAGAGAAATGTTATCGTTACAGATGCCCCAGTTCTTACAGAAACTGATAAGAATGAAACAAACTTTTCGAAACTTCAACAAATCAATTAAACTTACAACATACATCACACCATTTCCAAACACTTGTCCGGCTTCACAGACTTCTCCGGGAACTTCAAGCGAGCGAGTTGCTCTCTCCTCCACGACTGACATCTGTCCCGGGTGTCTCAAACCTCCAGACACAAGGATCCTCCATCAGTCTCTCGATGACCCGATTGCAGTCATGGATGCTTTAATGAGCTGTCTGGGCCATCCAATGGCCGAACTCAATGTCTCCGCACCACTCACTGCATGGATCGTCGAATATCGCTAGCCTCGTTTTACTCGTCATCCTGATCAGCAATACCGTCACCACCATACATCATCTTCAGTATTGTCAATGTCATAACTATCGTTGTTACTAATAGAGGAGCAGCCGTAGTAAAGCAGCTAGACTCTAGCCGATAAATCCTAATGTTGTGGGTTCAAATCCCAATGGAATTGAACGTTAACAGAACTGACTTCGACACCGAGGTCTACCCAGCCTTAAATGCGTACATGATTAAGTCCTGGGAAGTAAAGGCGGCTGGTGTGATGTTGACCACATCCTCCAATGAGTGCCGATTGGTCTAGAAAATATGCCCAATACGTCTTAGGGTGTGGACAAGTGTACTACTGGTCTGATATGGAGCACGGCTATATATTGTAAGGACCACGTGTTTCTAAAGTTAGCGATGCCACCCCGTGGGTGGGTGGCCTAACGATCACAGGATCAGTAGGCCCATTAGGAAGCTGTGTTGTTGGCCAGTGGGCGATGTGGTCACTATTACAGCCACTGCCTTGACTTCCCATACCATACAGCTGCCTTGTAGGTGGCCTAAATATTATAATCCAACTGGTAACTGAATGGGTCGACATGGGCAAAATTCTGCTGGTTCCAAAATGTGCCTTGACTTTCCTCATATTCTTACTCAACGGAGTAGAACAACCCCTCTCCACTCACTCTCTCTCTCTCTCTCTCTCTCTCTCTCTCTCTCTCCCTCTCTCTCTCTCTCCCTCTCTCTCCATCCATCCATCCATCCATCCATCCATCCATCCATCCATCCATCCATCCATCCATCCATCCATCCATCCATCCATCCATCCATCCATCCATCCATCCATCCATCCATCCATCCATCCATCCATCCATCCATCCATCCATCCATCCATCCATCCATCCATCCATCCATCCATCCATCTATCTATCTATCTATCTATCTATCTATCTATCTATCTATCTATCTATCTATCTATCTATCTATCTATCTATCTATCTATCTATCTATCTATCTATCTATCTATCTCTGTCTCTTGACAGGTCAGCTGTCCGGCGGGCACAGACTGGCCAGAGAGGAAAAACTCTGTGTAATGGTGCTCTTCAGTTTGATCATTTACCACCTTCGCCAGGTTCTCTCTCTCTCTCTCTCTCTCTCTCTCTCTCTCTCTCTCTCTCTCTCTCTCTCTCTCCCTCTCTCTCTCTCTCCCTCTACAACCCATAATTTTGCCTCTGTATCCCCTGCCTATGTGGCACTACTGCACATAATTACCACTTGTGTGGTGCAGGCAGTGCGATACCTTTAAGGCTGAGGGTTTAGGGTCGCGGACACCATGGACGGTGCAAGGTAAATTGTATCCCTGAGACAGACACAAGCACATACACAAACCGAACCTTACCGAGGATTCGAACCTGGATATACCGTGTGTCAAGGCTGCTTGTTACCGACAGCGGAAGTGTCACGTGGAGTTGTGAATGTTGTATCATCGCACAGTGAATAATTCATCACACACGATAATGCTGCACTGCTAACACCGTGATAGGTCACTGGTCATGTATGCGTTCTACAGTTAAGTTAACGGATATAAATCAAGTTAACAATCAATATATAAAATGTTAACAACTGCCATTTCTGCCCTAATTTGCCACTTGGACAATGAAGGCACTGAGTGCCGCGAACGTGAGAATTAAGGGCCGCCTGGCTAGTGCTGTCGCCATGGACTGTACCGGTTAGGGTGTTAACTTTTGCCACATAACATTAAAAAAAAACTATACAACCTTAGAAAAGATTCGAACCTGTGTCTCCACAATAAGAGCCCAACGCCATTAACCGTTCGACCCAGTCGCTCCTCAATTAATCAACGCAGTTAAAACAAGTCTAAAACACAAAACAAAGAAACAACAAACTAAAGCGATTCAGTTTCACACATTGGTACTGCAATTAGCTGCACACCATGACAAGAAAGCAAACCAATCCACAAGTAGAATTCGCTCCCTGTTCACCACAGTACTTGACTGTTCCTGCTTTCTTCCTCTATCCCTTTACACGCCCTTAGGCGCTTCGGGCATATGGGAAGAGCACCCATGTTTTTACAGACCAATCGGCACTCGGTGGGTAATGTGGTCAGCATTACGCCGGCCGTCTTTACTTCCACAGGACAGCCATCCTGGTACCCATTTAAGGCTGGGTTCGACCTACGACGTCCATACCACGATAAAAATCCAAGCAGCCCGCAGTGGGTTTCGATCGCGGTACCTAGGATTACGAGTCAGACTCGCAACGCCTTAGCCACAATGGTTTGCTATTGGCTACTGGACGGCTGGCTCATTGTCGAAATCAATGCAAGGCGGTCTGATGCCAAATTGACTGCAGGTAAATCTATAGGGTAGTTCGAATTACAACCGCGGACACAGTTACATTAAAGAGTTTTATTTCTAGAGATTCACTGCACAGAAATGTTCAAGGCAAATGTCCTTGCAGATAGTAAAAGTATCTTAGCTGACTACAGCAAGGACACGTTCCCACTTTATCGAATATATTCGGTTCACGTTGCTGGCAGATACTTGAATAGATCCAAACATCGATGGTTGATGTAGTAGCTGTCACACCGGCAGCCTTTACGTCACTTTACATTTGTTTGGGAGCAATGGTTAGTCGTAGACTAGAGGCGACTAGAACGTGTGCCGGAAGGTAGTTTAGCTTCTCTTTGACACTGGTTGACCATCAAATGACAATGTCCTGGTACCATGTGTCATATAGATGGTTTGACCATCAAACTAGAATGCACTGGTACCAGCCGCGACATAGATCCACGCTGAAGAATTACACTGCACACTGATCAAGGGAAAGACAATGCAGAAGATAGAGCGATGATATCAAGAACAGAGTGGAGAAAATGAAAATCAACTTATGCAACACACTGGGAGAAGCATACACACGATTCTGTCACCTCCCTCAACACAATGATTTATTAATGGAGGATGAGGAGGAGAAGGACTAGAAGAAGAAGAAGAAGAAGAAGAAGAAGAAGAAGAAGAAGAAGAAGAAGAAGAAGAGAAGAAAAAGAAGAAGAAGAAGAAGAGAAGAAGAAGAAGAAGAAGAAGAAGAAGAAGAAGAAGAAGAAGAAGAAGAAGAAGAAAAAGGAAGAATAATTACCACTGCACTGCTGGTACACGTGTTACAGCACTGCCAACACTGACAACTGACAAGTGAGACTGAGAACTTGTAGTTCTCCTAGAAGTGCAGTGAGGTAGGCTTCAAAGCATATTAACAATAACAAAAACACGAATCTATAGACCAGCGGTTCACAAACTGGTTGCTGCGGCACCCAGAGGCGTCGCCAGCGTTTGCCAGGGGTGTCGCCAGCGTTTGCCAGGGGTGTCGTCAGCGTTTGCCAGGGGTGTCGCCAGCGTTTGCCAAGGGTGACGCCAGCGAATACCAAAGAAGAGTTCTGAATGCCAGTGTATTTAGATAACAATGCTATTAGCAAGGCCGCAGTGCATTCTCAACGTACACTTGCATTAAAAAACCCACCCATGAGCAGTCTTGAGTGATTGAGCGTACAATCAACTAAACTTCATATAAACATAAAGGAAATAATGAAATGTTTATGCAAACAGTTTCATTTATCGCTCTAAAGACAACTAAACATTAAAGTTGCACTAACTGCCTATGGGTTCCGGGGCCCTGTTATAGGGAAAACAAGAATAGACCCACTGCCTACCCAAAAGCATGTCGTAAGAGTCGACTAATTGGGAGCTTCCTTCGAAGTCGGTGTGCATCTTCCTGAGAGGCAAGGAACCAGCAGTCTGCATAAAAATGAGTCAGATCTGTAAAACGGATGCACACGAAACAGTCAGCTTCTGGAACAGACTACAGTCCAGAAATGAAATGAACAACCAGAACTTTCCGCCAGATTTTACAGCTGGTGAACACGAAGAAAAAAAGAAAGAACGTGCACTGTTTTTGGTACTTTTCCTAAGTATTCAACCTGCTTTGAGGGTAGGTGTGTCGCAAAAACATTTTTCCTGACAAGTGTGCCGAGGCACACACAATTTCAGAAACACTGCAATAGACAATCGCTGGGCTTTTTTGTTTGTTCAACAGTTAAGCCAAAAATCACTTTAATAATAATATGTACATCTATCGTTAAAACTGTTATCGCAAGGAATTCATCAAGGACCTAACCAACAAGTCAGCACAGTTTATCATTGTCCCATACCACAGATACAACAAGCTTTGATAGCTCTGTGCGACATTAAATATAATACAATAGCTTCTTTCAAGCGAGAAATTACCATGTTCGTAACCCTTTTCTTCTGTCTGTTTCTTTCAGAATTTTTTAAATTTCATTTTTTATTTTAAATTTCTATGCAGTCATCAATCTGGTTCTGTTTTATATCAGTCAAGAGGCTGGTCAGTGTTCTATGCAATAAGCTAAATACTGTCTGACATTATTCTAGAATTAAGCCAAACGGCCTATCATTGTTCTATATAATGTACTATGATCTAGCACTGTTCTACACTACATGTCAAACATCATTGTTCCACACTACATGTCAAACATCACTGTTCTACACTACATGTCAAACATCATTGTTCTACACTACATGTCAAAAATCATTGTTCCACACTACATGTCAAACATCATTGTTCTACACTACATGTCAAACATCATTGTTCTACACTACATGTCAAACATAAATGTTCTACACTACATGTCAAACATCATTGTTCTACACTACATGTCAAACATCATTGTTCTACACTACATGTCAAACAGAATTGTTCTATACTAAATGTCAAACATCATTGTTCTACACTACATGTCAAACATCATTGTTCTACACTACACGTCAAACATCATTGTTCTACACTACATGTCAAACATCATTGTTCTACACTACATGTCAAACATAAATGTTCTACACTACATGTCAAACATAAATGTTCTACACTACATGTCAAACATCATTGTTCTACACTACATGCCAAACATAAATGTTCTACACTACATGTCATACATCATTGTTCTACACTACATGTCATACATCATTGTTCTACACTACATGTCAAACATCATTGTTCTACACTACATGTCAAACATAAATGTTCTACACTATATGTCAAACATAAATGTTCTACACTACATGTTAAACATCATTGTTCTACACTACATGTCAAACATAAATGTTCTACACTACATGTCAAACATAAATGTTCTACACTACATGTCAAACATCGTTGTTCTACACTACATGTCAAACATAAATGTTCTACACTACATGTCAAACATCATTGTTCTACACTACATGTCAAACATCATTGTTCTACACTACATGTCAAACATCATTGTTCTACACTACATGTCAAACATAAATGTTCTACACTACATGTCAAACATCATTGTTCTACACTACATGTCATACATCACTCTTCTACACTACATGTCAAACATCATTGTTCTACACTACATGTCAAACATCATTGTTCTACACTACATGTCAAACATCACTGTTCTACACTACATGTCAAACATAAATGTTCTACACTACATGTCAAACATCATTGTTCTACACTACATGTCAAACATCATTGTTCTACACTACATGTCAAACATCATTGTTCTACACTACATGTCAAACATCATTGTTCTACACTACATGTCAAACATCATTGTTCTACACTACATGTCAAACATCATTGTTCTCACACTACATTTCCAAACATCATTGTTCTACATAGATGTCAATGACCCATTATTGTTCCACAATACATGTCAAACAACATGTTCCACCTACATGTCAAATATCATTGTTCTTCATTACATGTCAAAGGACAATTGTTTTAATACTAACAATATGTATACATGTCAAACATCACTGTTCCACACTACATGTCAAATATCTATTGTTCTTCAATACATGTCAAAATCAATTGGAAACACTACATGTCAAACATCACTGTTCTACACTACCTGTATCAAATGTTGTTCCACACTACATGTCAAACATCATTGTTCTACACTACATGTCAAACATCATTGTTCTACACTACATGTCAAAACATCATTGTTCTACACTACATGTCAAACATCACTGTTCTACAGGGGGACAAACATCATTGTTCTACACTACAGTCAAACATCACTGTTCTACACTATGGTCAAATTTGTATGTTCTACACTGCCATGTCAAACATCACTGTTCTACACACATCATTAAACATCAAATGTCTACACTACATTTCAAACATCACTGTTCTACACAACATGTCAAACATCTGTTCTACACTACTGTCAAACATCATTGTTCTACACTACATGTAAACATATGTTCTACAACTACATGTCAAACATCTCTTGTCTCTCTCTACATGTCAAAAAATCACTGTTCTACTCTACTGTCAAACATCACTGTGTCTCTTACACAACATGTTAAACATCATTGTTTCTATTGGTCAAACACGTGTAAAACATCACTGTTCTGCCCACATGTCAAAACTGTTTTCTACACAACATGTCAAACATCATTGTTTCTACACTACGTGTAAAACATCACGCTTTCTACACTACATGTCAAACATCATTGTTCTCACTGACCACATGTCAAAAATCACTGTTCTTATATACATGTCAAACATCAGTCTTTCTACCTACCTTACACATTGTTCTACAAATGTTCTACGTAGAAAGTCAGACCACCCTTTATTGTTCTAAACCAGTGATTTCCAACGTGGGGACGACACCTCACAGGGGGAGTGGGGGGGGGGGAGCAATTTTATTCTTGAAGGGGCAAACTTTCATAATAATAATTCTGTATACGTTACACAGTGGGTACAAGAATTTGGGAAAGGCTTAGGGGAGGGGTGGGGGGGGGGGGGGGGTTGGGAGCCGCACTCAAAAGGTTGGAAAACACTGTTTTAAACGATCACTCACTCTGTCTACGAAAGTTCTCCAAAATTAGTCATTCAGTGAACCCGCCAGCTCAGAGTTTTTCATTGTTCTACACATAATTTAAGTCTATCATTGTTCTACCAGTGGTGCCCATCCTGGGAAGGGGGGATGGGCAAAAGAAAGTTCCAAGAGGCAGCGTCAAACAGTTTTAAACATGGGTATATTTGTATTTGAAATAATCAAGTATCCTACCGTTCCTCTTTCCCCCCAGCATCATTATACGTCAAATATGTTTCTTACTTTTCATAAAAGAAAAGAAAACAAAACCATGGACATATTCTTTTTTTTATGAGCACTACCATTACAATCTAATTAAGGTGTTGACACCTGCATTTAACTATAGACTAAGAACACATTCCTTCTCTCTTTCTCTCTCTCTCTCTCTCTCTCTCTCTCTCTCTCTCTCTCTCTCTCTCTCTCTCACACACACACACACACGCACACACACTCTCTCTCTCGCTTTAATTCAATTTTTTTATATTAGTGGCGGGGAGGGCCGGGGAGGGGGGTGTCTTGCCATATGCTCAAATGGCCCCCAGCTGGAAAAAAATTGGAAACCACTGGTGTAACCAATACGTCACACACCTCACAACAACACACTGTATCTCTAAATGACCACCACAACAGATTAGTGTTGTTACACATACTAGTTTAGTCTTTCATATTTCCACATACCAGCTCAAATGTTCTTTTCTGCTTCTACACATCAACACATTCTTTCAATATTTAGCACGCCAGCTTACATACTCTCATTGTTTTACACAGCAAGACACACTTTCTTTATTTTACGAACTTAGTTCACAATTTCTCATTGTTCTACTTGTCAATCCACAAAGACTTTCTTTGTTCTCTACACCAACTAACAAAGTGTCTCTGTGTTCTATGTACCAACCAACAAAGTGTGTGTTTGTTCTATGTACCAACCAACAAAGTCTTTGTTTGTTCTACGTACCAACCAACAAAGTGTGTGTTTGTTCTATGTACCAACAACAAAGTGTGTGTTTGTTCTATGTACCGACTACAAAAGTGTCTCTTTGTTCTACATACCAATCAACAAAGTCTTTGTTTGTTCTACGTACCAACCAACAAAGTGTGTGTTTGTTCTATGTACCGACTACAAAAGTGTCTCTTTGTTCTACATACCAATCAACAAAGTCTTTGTTTGTTCTATGTACCAACTAACAAGTTTCTCTTTGTTTTGAATACCAACCAGCAAAGTGTGTGTCTGTTCTATGTACCAACTAACAAAGTTTCTCTTTGTTATGAATACCAACTTAACAAAGTACTCCAGTGTTCTGCATACTAACTTAGATGTATAACTTAGATGTATATCTTTGTTCTACATACCATCTTATAAAGTATCTAACTGCTTTACACACAGACACTAGGTGTCTCTTTGCTCTGCATTTCTTATTAAATCAGCCAGTCTTTTATTGAACGAACCACAGCCTCTCAGTGTTCTACACACGAACTCAGTCTCTCAGTGTTCTACACACGAACTCAGTCTCTCAGTGTTCTACACACGAACTCAGTCTCTCAGTGTTCTACACACGAACTCAGTCTCTCAGTGTTCTACACACGAACAGTCTCTCGTTGTTGTGAACAGGCCAGCATACACTCAGCCTTTCACTCCTATCATCAACGACATAAAGTTGTTTTTCCTGCAAGCCTTTTGAGCCTTTGATTAATCTATCTAACAAAGCCACATGCATTTGTCTGTTACTTCTTCTTCTTCTTCTTATTATTATTATTATTAATATTACTATAATCATCATCATCATACATAATGTTTTGCTAATCGAGCGTCTGTGGCTTAGGCGATGCGAATAAGCTTCGTAATGCTGGGGTGCCTGGTTTGATCCCGGCTGCGGACGGTTTGCTGGCGTTGGTTTCGACAGTGGTGCCGAGAGCTGACCGTTCAAAAAGCAATGGCAAAATACTGAACGTAAAATTTGCCTAAAAAACCACAACAGACAAAAAGCTGGGGTTTGTTCTGCAACGTCTGGTCAAAGGACATGCAACTAACAAACTAGGCGAGCATGTAGCGAATACAACAAGTTTAGCATTGGATAAATCTTCTTCTTCTTCTGTGCTTTCAACGGCTGTTATCTCCGGCGGAAAGTTTGTTCTTCTACTGGACTTTAACCTTGTTACAGAACATGAGTTTTGCGTGCTCATCCGTTGTGCAGATTTGGCTTTTGTATGCATACCGTTGGTTCCTGGCCTATCAGACAAACGCACTCCGACTTTGGGGTAAACAACCCTAGTAAGTCTCATCCTTTGACATGCTTGTTTGGAGGGTGGAGGTGGGGGGGGGGGGCGAAATGGGTATATGTTCTTGTCTACCAAACTAGGGCCTCGGAACCCACACAAAGAATACTGGGCTATCCTCCGAACAACGGTCCCAAATTATCGTGGCCGAAAATATACTCTAACAGGGCCTCAGTCATTTGTAAATTGCCGACTTCCGGCGACTTAAATTGCGAACTTCCGGCTACTATCACCACTGCTGAGAGTATCTCAGCGGCGTGGAGCGGGGCTAAACTAGATGGCTGGGACTCAATTGACATGTGATGGAGGCCCTGTTAGGGTATATTTTCGGCCTTGATAATTTGGGACCGTTATTCAGAGGATAGCCGAATACTGGATACAACCAAATCAAAACGAACTGGTGGCTACCTTATTAAGTGTTGCTATGAAACCGCTGATCCGTTACCGAGACAACGAACTTGCCAGACATCAATAAGAAGCAGGAACACGAATGCACCAGAGACGTGTCTCACATCACTGCATGAAATATGCCACCGTTTTAAACACGGAAATATCTCAGAAACACCGAATATCCTGTCTGAATTTCTAGATAATAAAACACACCTTGCCGTCAGCACAGCTAAGACAACAACAAACAAAACACAGCCAAAGTAACACACACAAACGCACACACACTGGCAGTCGCTGTGTGTTGTCACGATGTTCAAATCCGCGCCAGGGTCTGTTGGTTGAAGTGGAACACAGGCCGGCGTCGGGACAAGAAAGCAGGACGAATGCTTGCTCTACTTTCTCTGGCAGGCACGCCGTCCGACGCTCACCTCTACCACACTGCTCACGTCTGCCATAACTCTCCGCCCGTCTGTGTCCGCCTCCCCCTCCTGCACACAATCATGGCTGCTGCTCTATCACTTTTACAATTCCTTCAATTCTCCCCGGAATTATATCGGCTGAGTCATCGGGAGAAGCCGGCGCTTGGCATTCAGGCCGTGGTTGCTGCGACCTACATTATGGATGCTGTCCTGGGTTCCCCGCTGACTGGGGGGAGGTTTCTTCTATCTATATATAGTCTAGGTATTATTCTACTCATGAACACAGTGTCTGTTGATGGTAGATAGGTATATACTAGGTGTATGTGTGTGTCTGTTGATGGTAGATAGGTATATACTAGGTGTATGTGTGTGTATGTTTATGGTAGATAGGTATATACTAGGTGTATGTGTGTGTGTATGTTTATGGTAGATAGGTATATACTAGGTGTATGTGTGTGTATGTTTATGGTAGATAGGTATATACTAGGTGTATGTGTGTGTGTATGTTTATGGTAGATAGGTATATACTAGGTGTATGTGTGTGTTTATGGTAGATAGGTATATACTAGGTGTATGTGTATGTTTATGGTAGGTAGGTATATACTAGGTGTATGTGTATGTTTATGGTAGGTAGGTATATACTAGGTGTGAATGTGTGTGTTTTTATGGTAGATAGGTATATACTAGGTGTGTATGTGTGTGTGTTTATGGTAGATAGGTATATACTAGGTGTATGTGTGTGTGTATGTTTATGGTAGATAGGTATATACTAGACGTGTGTGTGTGTATGTTTATGGTAGATAGGTATATACTAGGTGTATGTGTGTGTATGTTTATGGTAGATCGGTATATACTTGGTGTATGTGTGTGTTTATGGTAGATAGGTATATACTAGGTGTATGTGTGTATTTATGGTAGATAGGTATATACTAGGTGTATGTGTGTATTTATGGTAGATCGGTATATACTAGGTGTATGTGTGTGTGTGTTTTGATATCAGATAGGTATATACTAGGTTTCTGTGTGTGTGTGTTTATGGTAGATAGGTATATACTAGGTGTATGTGTATGTGTGTATTTATGGTAGATAGGTATATACTAGGTGTATGTGTATGTGTGTATTTATGGTAGATAGGTATATACTAGGTGTATGTGTATGTGTGTATTTATGGTAGATAGGTATATACTAGGTGTATGTGTATGTGTGTATTTATGGTAGATAGGTATATACTAGGTGTGTATGTGTGTATTTATGGTAGATAGGTATATACTAGGTGTGTGTGTGTGTATTTATGGTAGATAGGTATATACTAGATGTGTATGTGTGTATTTATGGTAGATAGGTATATACTAGGTGTGTGTGTGTGTATTTATGGTAGATAGGTATATACTAGGTGTGTGTGTGTGTATTTATGGTAGATAGGTATATACTAGGTGTGTGTGTGTGTATTTATGGTAGTTAGGTATATACTAGGTGTATGTGTGTGTGTTTATGGTAGATAGGTATATACTAGGTGTATGTGTGTGTGTTTATGGTAGATAGGTATATACTAGGTGTATGTGTGTGTTTATGGTAGATAGGTATATACTAGGTGTGTATGTGTGTATTTATGGTAGATAGGTATATACTAGGTGTGTGTGTGTGTATTTATGGTAGATAGGTATATACTAGATGTGTATGTGTGTATTTATGGTAGATAGGAATATACTAGGTGTGTGTGTGTGTATTTATGGTAGATAGGTATATACTAGGTGTGTGTGTGTGTATTTATGGTAGATAGGTATATACTAGGTGTATGTGTGTGTGTTTATGGTAGATAGGTATATACTAGGTGTATGTGTGTGTGTTTATGGTAGATAGGTATATACTAGGTGTATGTGTGTGTTTATGGTAGATAGGTATATACTAGGTGTATGTGTGTATTTATGGTAGATAGGTATATACTAGGTGTATGTGTGTATTTATGGTAGATCGGTATATACTAGGTGTATGTGTGTGTGTGTTTTGATATCAGATAGGTATATACTAGGTTTCTGTGTGTGTGTGTTTATGGTAGATAGGTACATACTAGGTGTATGTGTATGTGTGTATTTATGGTAGATAGGTATATACTAGGTGTATGTGTATGTGTGTATTTATGGTAGATACGTATATACTAGGTGTATGTGTGTATTTATGGTAGATAGGTATATACTAGGTGTATGTGTATGTGTGTATTTATGGTAGATAGGTGTATTCTAGGTGTGTATGTGTGTATTTATGGTAGATAGGTATATACTAGGTGTGTGTGTGTGTATTTTTGGTAGATAGGTATATACTAGATGTGTATGTGTGTATTTATGGTAGATAGGTATATACTAGGTATGTGTGTGTGTATTTATGGTAGATAGGTATATACTAGGTATGTGTGTGTGTATTTATGGTAGATAGGTATATACTAGGTGTGTGTGTGTGTATTTATGGTAGATAGGTATATACTAGGTGTGTGTGTGTGTATTTATGGTAGATAGGTATATACTAGGTGTATGTGTGTGTTTATGGTAGATAGGTATATACTAGGTGTATGTGTGTTGATGGTAGATAGGTATATACTAGGTGTATGTGTGTGTATTTATGGTAGATAGGTATATACTAGGTGTATGTGTGTTGATGGTAGATAGGTATATACTAGGTGTATGTGTGTTGATGGTAGATAGGTATATACTAGGTGTGTGTATGTGTGTTGATGGTAAATAGGTATATACTAGGTGAATGTGTGTGTATTTATGGTAGATAGGTATATACTAGGTGTATGTGTGTTGATGGTAGATAGGTATATACTAGGTGTGTGTGTGTGTATTTATGGTAGATAGGTATATACTAGGTGTGTGTGTGTGTATTTATGGTAGATAGGTATATACTAGGTGTATGTGTGTGTGTTTATGGTAGATAGGTATATACTAGGTGTATGTGTGTTGATGGTAGATAGGTATATACTAGGTGTGTGTGTGTTGATGGTAGATAGGTATATACTAGGTGTATGTGTGTTGATGGTAGATAGGTATATACTAGGTGTGTGTGTGTGTATTTATGGTAGATAGGTATATACTAGGTGTGTGTGTGTGTATTTATGGTAGATAGGTATATACTAGGTGTATGTGTGTGTGTGTTTATGGTAGATAGGTATATACTAGGTGTATGTGTGTTGATGGTAGATAGGTATATACTAGGTGTATGTGTGTTGATGGTAGATAGGTATATACTAGGTGTGTGTGTGTGTATTTATGGTAGATAGGTATATACTAGGTGTATGTGTGTTGACGGTAGATAGGTATATACTAGGTGTGTGTGTGTGTATTTATGGTAGATAGGTATATACTAGGTGTGTGTGTGTGTGTATTTATGGTAGATAGGTATATACTAGGTGTATGTGTGTGTGTTTATGGTAGATAGGTATATACTACGTGTGTATGTGTGTATTTATGGTAGATAGGTATATACTAGGTGTGTGTGTGTGTGTGTTTTGATATCAGATAGGTATATACTAGGTTTCTGTGTGTGTGTGTTTATGATAGATAGGTATATACTAGGTTTGTGTGTGTCTGTTTATGATAGATAGGTATATACTAGGTTTGTATGTGTCTGTTTATGATAGATAGGTATATACTAGGTTTGTGTGTGTGTGTTTATGATAGATAGGTATATACTAGATTTGTGTGTGTGTGCTTGTGTTAGTTAGGTATATACTAGGTTTGTGTGTGTGTGTTTATGTTAGATAGGTATATACTAGGTTTGTGTGTGTGTGTTTATGTTAGATAGGTATATACTAGGTTTGTGTTTATGTTAGATATATGTATACTAGGTTTGTATGTGTGTTTATGTTAGATATATGTATACTAGGTATGTATGTGTGTTTATGTTAGATATATGTATACTAGGTATGTATGTGTGTTTATGTTAGATATATGTATACTAGGTCTGTATGTGTGTTTATGTTAGATAGGTATATACTAGATGTGTGTAGATGATTAATAACAATGGTCTGTTGTTGTTGTCGTTGTTGCTGTTGTTGTTCTAGCTCTTTCAGCCACAAACAACGTCTGATGTGATAATGAATCTACTCGACTACATCCAAACATACATTTCGGCTACTGCTCCACTTGTTTGAGATGGTTGTGCCAAATCTAATGTTAAAAGATTAAGTTCCCTTAAAAATCGAGCTTTATGCTCGGTTTCCGATAGAAAACATATAAATGAAAACCATCTTTGTAGTAATCTAAGACTTTTGCCATTTAGATAACGTTTAATCTTAAACAAGACCACATTTGTGCATAAATCCTTTTCTGTGAATACTCCAAATTACTATTTCCGGTTGTTTGAATACAATCCTATAAACAGGAAGCGGATAGGTTTATCACATTTGCCTGAACCTAGAAAAGATTTATAGAAAACAAGCCTAGCATGTTCTGCTGCTCATTTATGGAACATCTTACACTCGATCTGAAAACTACAACAAGGTCACATTCATTTAACCTTATACTTTTTTGTCAGTTGACGCTTATCTGTGATTATATGTCACCTTAATAGGTAGTTAACAAGCCATTATCAATTCATAATTAGATAAGGCCTGCATAATATCTACGTATGTGTGATATGTATAGGTGTGATATGTACGTGTAGGCATGTTCGTGTATGTATGATTTTGTGGATGTATGAGTGTTTGTGCATGAATTAATATGTGTAGGTATGTGTGTATCGTCGACCGTGTATGTATGTGTATGATAGGTAATTGTGTATGTGTGGGTATTTGTGTATGTCTGGTCGTTTTTGTAAGTCTAGGTGTTTGTGTATGTATGGGTATATTTGAGTGCTTATATAAGAGTGCACATATAAGAGTGGGAGTGCACGTATGTATACGTATATGTGTGTGTTTGTATGTATGCGTGAGTATGTATGTAAATGTAAGAGTATATGTGTGCTTGTGTAAGCAAGTGAGGAGTGTATGAGAAGGTGTGTAAGTAAGTAAGGAGTGAGTCAGTGATTGCGTGAGTGGGTGGTTCTGGTTGTGTGCACGCACGCGTGTGTGTGCGTATACATTTTACCATGCTTGCATTTGGGTTTTTTCCCCACCTGATATTCATATTATTCATATTGTTATATAATTTTAATGTGCTTTATTGATAAAATACAACTGTTGTGTGATGTTTGGAAGGGCCGAGTGTGAGACGGGTCTGCGTGTCCAATTTGTGACCCTCTGAAAATCAAGTTCGCTCGTTAATTTCATGCTTTATATTTCCCCAGCTAGGAGTGCCTATCAGTACCGCTGACGTTATTTCGAGGAAGGGAATTAGCTAACTGGTCCCCTAGGATTTATATTTATGTTCCGAGGACAATTACTGTTGACTAATGTCATCACCATATTCGTCCTCCTTTCTTTCTTTCTTTCCTTCTGCCTTTCCAAGTCTTGCTTTCTATAATAATTGTTATTATTTTAATTATTCGTTTTTCTCCTTTTCGCGTTTCTTGTTTTTTCTCCATCTGTAAGGACAATATATGAACATTTTTATTGTCCAGCCTGATTCTGTCTCTGCCACCAGGTTACTGCTGGCTGTTGTCCTGTTTACTCATTACCCCCCCCCCCCCCCTTTCCTCCCCCTCACTTCCCATCAACAATCATGATTAGCTCCGTCTGAAGCCGCTAGAGAATGCGCTCGGGTTGTTTGTCAACATTTGCTTGTTGTTAGCCCGGCAGTGTTTGAGAATTCTTTTGTTTCATGGAAACTTCTTTTCTTTCACAAAAACAAACACAGTGAGGTCTTCATTGTAGGCGACGCTCGTTAGCCTGTCTGCGGGAAATACTCTGTGTGTGTGTGTGTGTGTGTGTGTGTGTGTGTGTGTGTGTGTGAGGACCCCCTATTAGGTTCTATTAGGCAAATGCACACAGATGACGTAACTGATAATCTTGCCATACATTTTCTGTAATTTCTGTAATTACGGAATATATTATCACAACGTCGTCGAAGGCATCCTTGTTTCTACCACAGAGAGATTGACGGCATAGACTTTTTATTTTATTTTCTTTCAACTTTACTTTGGGATTATTGTCTTAAATTGTAATATTTGTTTATTAAGTAATCTTAACCCCCCCCCCCCCCGCCCCCCCCTCCCCCACCATCAATTACAACTACTGCTATAATTAAAAATATTTTTATTTTTTTTGTTATCTGACTGTCCTTCTGGGTGCGAATAGCAACAGTCAGCTAACCACACAAAACCTCACCACGGGCCACAGCTGCAACAACGTTCGACTGAAAGAACCAAACAATATACAATCTGACTAGAATGCTAAACGGAGGGAGGGAGGGGGAGCTGAAAACAAACAGATACAACCGAACGTTTCCATCACAATCTTTATCATTAGAGTGCTAAATACGACACAAACAGTGCCTGGACAACAGAGTGCTAAATACGACACAAATAGTGCATGGACAACAGGGAAGAACGGAGCTGTAAACCACGGCCATCTTTAGGCTATAAAGTTAAAGCCGGATGTGCTGTAAACAAACAAGGGCAATATGAAACCATGAAATACGTGACAGGAAACAAAGTTGGACACGAAGGGCTATTTGACGAAACGAAATAAGTAAGAAGGTATTTAAAAGCTAAAGAAGAGGTATATAAATAAGCTGAATAAATAAATTTTAAAAGTAATAATTAAATACAGTTGTGCTGATTGATCCCTGCAGGACCAAGAATGCCAAAACTGTGACTAAAACGTTTTTCTTAGGGACAGCGGGTGATTTGACCACCGAAGCAAGATTTCAAAGCAGTAACTGAGATGTCGCTACCGCCTCGGTGATCAGAACTATTAAAACTGAGCAAGGCCAGTTTAAGAGACTATCATTTAGATGTTCACGGAAATGATGTGCTAGCTTCATACCGGTTTCCACAATACATGTGTTTGTTGTTGCTGTTGTCGCAAACGATGATCTAAATAAGTTTAAGTAACTCACATGTGAATGCGGCACCAAAGTGAAATCATTAAACATCCCGCCCAGTGACCAGGATGAAGGTATAACGATTATATATCGGGTTTACTTTGTTGGTGAGGCTCTGTGTATATTGTATCCCCTAATGTACCTTTTAATATGTAACAAAGTATAAATACATAAATATATGATACCTCTGAAAAATTACATTTCTTAGCGCAAAAAAGTTCCCTTTTTTAGCACAAAAGTAACCCCCCCCCCCCCCCCCCTTTTCACTTCTTCCCCTACCCAGTCCCTCTTTTCTCCTTCTTTCTTTCTCGTGTCCATTCTTTAAACACATGACAAAATCCCATTTGAACTTCTAGCTCCCATTCATGCTCACTCACACACGTCGGTAATCACACGCGCGCGCACTCGAGTACATGAGGTCGGTACACACAACACACACGCCCGCACACTCGAGCACACGAGGTCGGTACACACTACACACACGCCAGCACACTCGAGCACACGAGGTCGGTACACACTACACACACGCCCGCACACTCGAGCACACGAGGTCGGTACACACTACACACACGCCCGCACACTCGAGCACACGAGGTCGGTACACACTACAAACACGCCCGCACACTCGAGCACACGCCCGCACGTTTGGATCCCACACACACGCGCGTGCACCGATCCCCGCGCATTCATTGTCCAGGGGCAGATAATCTACCTAACACACTCACGAGTTCTTTGTCCTTTCAGCCTCGTTCAACCTTTGACCTCACAATCTGGCCCGACCGTGACAGGACATGTACCCACCAACAACAAATGTTTCTAGTGAGATTCTTGGCTTTTTCCTGACAGACAGTTCTACAAGCAGAGAAACTGTATTCACTGTAACATTTTTCACGACAGCAAGGAGCAGCAAACATGGGCATATGGTAGATGTTATGACAAAAGACTGCGAGACGGTAACATTTTTGACAGTATTTCATTTTGTTTTAAAACTCGTTAGCACAAGGGGGTATTTCTTTGTATTGGAGATCGCTTGACGTGAGGAACATGGCACCCGATGATGTTTGCGGCGCTGATGGCGGTAACCGTCTCTGGTGTAGGCGGTAACCGTCGCTGGTGTAGGCGGTAACCGTCTCTGGTGTAGGCGGTAACCGTCTCTGGTGTAGGCGGTAACCGTCTCTGGTGTAGGCGGTAACCATGCGTACAAACGGTTAAGTTCCAACCTCAGTACTCACAACACTCACGTGACCGGGCACATTTATATACAAGCAAGCCCGGCTCGATAGCGTAGTTAGTTAAACCTGACTTCGCGGTGACGATTTCCTTGTGGTCCGGGTTCAAGCCCAGGGGTAGGCAGAAAAGCCACATTTATCCCAGATTTAGGGTACCTATCATGGAATTAAGGCGTTGGGTTGCGATATAAAGGGTTAACAACTCATGGCTTCTGGATTTAAACGAATAAACAAGCAACGCTGGTGTTGTTCTTCTGGTATGTAGCAAACACTATGTCAGGCAATTTATTGCTTTTCTTTGATTAAAATATATAAATACCGTACGAGAATACGCAGGACAAGTCACAAGAATAGTGAAGATGTCTGGACAGAAACTGACTCACGAAGAGAACCGATTAGCCACCTTAGAAGGAGACAGTCTGTATTTTTTGGTCATGTCATGGGAAGAAGAAAACTTGATTACATCGTGAAGATGGGAAAGGTAGAGGGGGAAAGAGGCAGAGAAAGAAGATGTTAGAAAGTTGGACATCATGTTACGGAGGATCATCTGTGTCACAACTCAGTGGGAGTACACGAGACAGAAGGTTGTGGAGTACACGAGACGAGAGGTTGTGGTGTCTTACAGAATCCGTGTAACTAAAGTTGGTCTGCCAACCTAAAGTTTTTATGGTCTCCACGGGAGTTTTGTGGCGGGGTCTGTTTACAGAAAAACGAAGGTCAAAGTTTTGTTGTTTGCATGTTGGGCACGCACACCACTAATCCGGCTCACACGATATCCTCTCGCTGATAGATCACAGAATCACGGGAATCTAAAGGCTGTGTTGGCACGTGCCTATTTACCGACTTCCGGCCTGATAGAGCCTATCTCTTTGGGGAAAAAAAACAAAGTAGTGGGGGAACAAACAGTGGCTGCTTTGTTTGCCATGTTGGGCACGCACACAGACTTGGCTCACAGGCCAGATACCTGCAGGAGTCTGAGACGGTGGAGGGTGTAGGTGTAAATTGTTGAGTAGTCAGAGGGTGGTGGTGAGGCTGAGACGGTGGAGGGTGTAGGTGTGCATTGTTGAGTAGCAAGAGGGGGGTGGTGAGTCTGAGACGGTGGAGGGTGTAGGTGTGCCTTGTTGAGTAGCAAGAGGGTGGTGGTGAGTCTGAGACGGTGGAGGGTGTAGGTGTGCATTGTTTAGTAGCTAGAGGGTGCTGGTGGAGAGTGTCTCATATATATATTTATAGATTACCTTGAATTGCTTCTATTTAAGACAGTTCTTAAATAAGCTATTTCTGAAGAGCTCTTACCCTAACTTTTATCCTGGTGTTCATATTTTAACCCTTTCATCCTACGTGTCTTGCATAAATGTGAAAAGCGTTGACTGCCATCTCTCACCGTGACAGACAGAATTCAGCAAAGCTACTGATCTCACGAATACCGCATTGGTGTGGTGGTTAGAAACACTCGCTTTCCGTCTTGAATGTTTTGAGTTCAAATCCGCATCGAGTGGGATTGTTTGCTCCAATTATCTGTCCTCCCTGGTCGATCCAGCCTAACGAACGAGCGGACCAACTGGCAAGCAGTTCTCCAACCATTTTGGGAGGAAGCTTGGGCTCAGGGGATATCATCAGCTCTGTACGGATCAGGTTAATGGATAACGACGAATTGCTGACACTAACACGATTACGTTACACCGGAGTGCAGCTTGGTGAAGCACGCCTATGTCGCCTTGGAGACCGAGATAAGAGATATTATAGCCGGTTACTCACTGGAACAATCAATAGAGGCACCTTGGAGTGGCTGGTGCATCGTGGGTCTGAGATGCACGGGAATACTCAATGCACATTGATGTGACTATGGGTTTCTTACTTGACAATACACATAAGTATGAATGATTACATGAGTGCCAGTCAAGTTTATTCTCTTACCTGGATGTGTCCTCCAGCGCCCCAGGTAAATTCTTGACCCCTTGGTGACCGCTGCAGCTGTTGTTGCTGATGCTGTTGTCTCCCACCGGACAGACGTTGACCCCTGACCTCGCGGCTGATGTTCCTCTGATAACCGATGCTGCTGCTCTTGGTTGAGATGTTGATGTTGCTGTTTGTGCTGCTGCTGCAGCGACTTCTGTTGCTGCTTGTAGCGGGACAGACTGAAGAACAGTCCAAGGATTGACTTGAGGTTGCCGTCTTTTATATCTGCAGAGGAGGATGGTCATAACAAGATAAAGATTGAACAGCATCAACAGTCTATGGTCAAGCGCCAGCAAGGAGATCGAAGTTACAATACATCTGACTGGGACAGGGCTCTTGTTGGTCAGGTTTCCTGCACAAGTTGGAGTGAGTACACCAAGCTTCCATCCTATCGATATACGGTCAGTGAGACATGATGAAGATGTTTTCCTACTTAATGCTTCCTTTGCCACAATAGTCACTCAACCAAAACAGAAAGAAATTGTAGTAACCATGGAAATGAGATGCCTCAGAAGGGCTGAAGGAGTGACCATGGAAGTCAACAGCAGGAATGAGGTCACGAGACAGGCCGCACAGAATCAATTCTAAATTACACGCAAAGACGGCAGCTCAAATGGTTTGCCAACGTAGACAGAACGCCTTATGACGTCATACCATACAAGGCATAAGCCAAAAGAGAAGAAGGAAGTAGAGCACCGGGCAGACCAAGAAAAATATATGGTGGAAGAGCAAGAAACCGAATCTTGTATCATCTGTCAAACCCTAAGCGGGGAAAGAGGAAGTGAATAATTAAAAGAGCGTTACTAACTCTAATAAATTATACGTCGACTGTTGTCCACAGAAACGTCACGACTGTCTGAAGGTACTTGACAATGATCGACCTAATCGTCTTTTCCATAACCCGTCCTTTCCTTAACCCGTCCTTTCCTTAAAATGTCCTTTCCTCAACCTCTCCTTTCCCTAACCTCTCATTTCCTTAACCCGTCCTTTCCTCAAACCAATTTTCCTCAACCTCTCCTTTCCTCAACATCTCCTTTCCTCAACCCGCCCTTTCCCTAACCCCTCCTGTCCTTAACCGGCCCCTTCCATAACCCGTCCTTTCCTTAACCCGTCCTTTCCCTAACCCCTCCTGTCCTTAACCGGCCCATTCCATAACCCGTCCTTTCCTTAACCTGTCCTTTCTTTAACATCTCCTTTCCTCAACCCGCCGGAATATTATATATTTTGTAGTGCCAAGCTTGAGTGAGTTGCCCTTCCTTAACCCGTCCTTAGACCCTGCCAACCCCTCCTGTCCTTAACCGGCCCATTCCATAACCCGTCCTTTCCTTAACCTGTCCTCTCCTTAAACCGTCCTTTCCTTAACCTCTCCTTTCCTTAACCTCTCCTTTCCTTAACCCGTCCTTTCCTTAAACCGTCCTTTCCTCAACCTCTCCTTTCATTAACCTCTCCTTTCCTTAACCCACCCTTTCCTTAACCCGTCCTTTCCTTAACCCGTCCTTTCCTTAATCCGTCCTTTCCTTAACCCGCCTTTTCCTTAACCCGGTCTTTTCTTAACCAGTCCTTCCATTAAACCGCCCTCCCTCAACTCGTTCTTTTCGAAGTTCCTCCTGTCCTGGAGCGCTCACAAAAGCGGGATGACTCCTACAAGATGGAGGTAATTATTAACGTACAAACGGATCTTCGGTCAGTCTCGAATGATTCAGAAACTTGACCCAAGCTAAGCGCCCTTAGTTACTATCAGGAAGTAACCCCTTTCTTTGATAATCGGGGTTTGCGACCTTAGACTAGTTCAGCTGGGAAAATAAATGACCCCAGGTCTTCATTCGTTCGATCTGCAGCCGGACACGGACAAATTGTTGTCGGAGAAGAAATTGATGGTCTTAAATAATACATAGAAATGGTAGCGATGAGTCTATTGGAATATGTTTGTAGGAGAATTAGAATATGACCCCGTGTATCCTAGATCATGACATTTTAAAGTGATAGCACTTTGTGCAAACAAAAGGAACATGTGGGTAATTTAGGACTGCCCCGGTGGACGCAATGTGAAACAGTGGATTACCTGACTCGTGTATGTCAAGAGAAAAAAGACATTGTTGTTTTTCATTACATATTGATGTCATTTTTGTAGCATACAGTTGGTGGTAGACAATTACAGGTAATAATTATGTAGTCTGTTACTTATGGAATATTTTAAATTTGCAACTAAAAACATTTTTGTTGAACGGAGAGTAGATTTTAACATTAGGTTGGAAAAAAAAGAAGAAGACGACAACAACGACGACGAGGACAAACTGGTGAAGTGTCCAATCTTATTCTCGTGGTCTGTGCGGAAAGCGACGTTCTAGGAAGTACCTCTAACATGATGAAAATATTGATGATGATAATGATAATAATATTGTATTGCTATTATCATCTCATTAGCCACGTCTTCATTATCCAGATGTTGTTAGGGTTTTTGTTTTTGTGAATCTGACAACAAATAAACACAGGATTTCCGATAAGCTGCCTTATAAATCAATTTGTAGAAAAACCAAAAAGATCATGTTTTATCGTTTGCTTGCTCAATTTTGCGGAGAAATGCCATGCAGGCAGGCATCCATTATTCATGTCCTTCCTGCCACCAGTTACAAAAGCACAAATGTTTTATTCAAATCACTTGCCAGATATACTCAGCATTCTCCAGCCTGATTAGGAATTTGCGTGCCGCTGAGCTAAATGATCGTGTTGTACCGCAGTAAACTACAAAAACTCGTTTGACCGTGTACAAGAAACAGCGGCGTCTCGGTGAGGTGGGTGCAGGCAAAGGCGGATGTTCTCCAGCAGTTGGTGGCTCCTTGCCCCGAGAGATATCTCATTATTCTTGGCTATTCAGATAAAGACCACGCCAGCACGTGTGCATGCTTGGGTGCATGGGAAAAAAAATTAACACCCACCCCGGGCCGCGTCAGCGCAGTCGATACGAGACTCGCTTTCAAATCCAACTGCGACTCACTGCAGCCACGGTCGGTGTTTGAAACCGGGCGGCTCCCGGGGTTCACCTAGCCCCTAGAAAATGGGTACAAGAGTTGAAACTCTGGGGTAACTGGAGGAACGTCGCTGTAGCTACAGAGTTACATGCGAACGGCGACGCAGGCGGAAAATTCTTATCAGCTGTCCGTACTGGTGGCAGAGCACTTATGGTTTATAACCGTGTACAATGATGCTGGTTCACATCTCCCGACTTGACCTTGACCTTTTATTACCACCCAAGTCCATGGTTGACCTTAGCAATGACAATGCTTTAGAAAATAATCAGAAAGTAAAGTACCGAGTTAGGATGGTTTGAATGCACGTGGAAGGTCAATTTACACAAAGTTAGGAGGGGAAAGAGAAATATGAAAGGGAAATAAACGAAACAATGAATGAATGAATGAATGAATGAATGAATGAATGAATGAATGAATGAATGAATGAATGCCTACCTTTGGCACTGACGCCGTCTACACTGACCCCGAGACTTGCCAGAAACGTCAGACTGGTGTTGATGTTCTCAACCTGCAGACGGATGTGTGGACAGACATTAGTGCCTGCGTGTGAGTATGTGTGTGCTGGTGTGTGTGTATGTGTTGGCGTGTTTGCGCGCGCGCGCGTGTGTGTGTGTGTGTGTGTGCTGGTGAGTGTGTGTGTGTGTACTGGTGTGTATGTGTGCGCGCGCGCGTGTGTGTGTTTGTGTGAGACAGACCGTTTATGTTCACATGCGTCCAAATGTGACTAAATGAGCTTAATGCAAGCACACACAATTCTGTCTTTCCTTGTTGGTTTCCTTCTCAGCAAGACCATCATCCTTCTCCGCATCGCCAGTTGCCGACACTCATTCCAACCGTTAGCTGTACAAGTCAAACACATCTAATCAACCCTGGTGTCAGCTGTACAAGTCAAACACATCTAAGCAACCCAGGTGTCAGCTGTACAAGTCAAACACATCTAATCAACCCAGGCGTCAGCTGTACAAGTCAAACACATCTAATCAACTCAGGCGTCAGCTGTACAAGTCAAACACATCTAATCAACCCAGGCGTCAGCTGTACAAGTCAAACACATCTAATCAACCCAGGCGTCAGCTGTACAAGTCAAACACATCTAATCAACCCAGGCGTCAGCTGTACAAGTCAAACACATCTAATCAACCCTGGTGTCAGCTGTACAAGTCAAACACATCTAAGCAACCCAGGCGTCAGCTGTACAAGTCAAACACATCTAATCAACCCAGGCGTCAGCTGGGACCAGCCTTGTGGTTGGCAAGCTCTCTAGCTCCTATATGACTATGTTCCAGAGAACATCGAATAACCAAGTGTGTGAAGTTTGGCTTCAAACACACACACACACACACACACACACATATATATATATATATATATATATATATATATATATATATATAGATATAGATAGATATATATATATACAGAGAAGAAGCAGACAGAAAGAGGAGAGAGTATAATACAGCAACGTACAGGTGTTTGCGGCAATTAAAGCACAAAAGAGTGTTTACTTTGAAATGATTGTATCTTTGGGATCTAGACTAGAGACAATGTTGACACTGACAAAACTCCAGCCGCCCTACAGAGCGGTAAATCGCCTCAACTCTCGCAAGCGCGATCTTATCTCAGTAAATACGGTGTACACATGGTCCGTAAACTTGGAATCCATCAATATAAACATAAGCCATGGCGATGACCGTAAAGGGTAAGATAATCGTCAGATTGTTTCACTTATTGTATGCGCATGGACCAAGGATTTCCGTTGTAAATCCAACCGTTGCTGAAGAGCTATGCTGAGATGAGGTAGCCACTGACTTTACTCTGAACAGATTAATAGGAAATGGGCTTAAAACCGCGTGTTTCCGCTCATCATGGTATCGTCTGTTTGTCATCTCCAATGTCGGCATCACTAAACATCACAACCATTCGCTCTCGTCTCAGCCGTCTCGTGTTTCCCTGGTAAAGTGGCGCGAAACCAGATGGCAAAATTGGACGTTGTGAGCGTCAAGTGGTACAATCTGATTATTTCAGAGTATACCATGATGAATGAGTCCGCGAAACTACGTTGTAACAACACTCCCTGATGAAGTCATTTGAACCAACGCGTCTGGTACAGTATCACAGTGCGACTTCGTGAAGGAAGGAAATGAGTACTTTAATGGTGGCTCAAGCCGGGGCAAGTCTCAGATTCCACTAAGTTTGACATACTGGCTAATATAATGACGTGTGTTTCGCTGATACGTGTGGGTGGCTAAAGTTAGCCACCTCAAAACATTAATAGAATCCTGGACCAACGGATCAGGTTGCCGATCTTGTCCTGGTCATGCCATGTGGCCAAACCATCCAGACAATCATTTCTTTGATTTTCCTTTGTTTTGTTATTTAGCATCAGTATTGCCAGCTGGCACTAAGTTTGCAAGTGTTTTTCTTCTAGTAACTAGGTCAGCACATTTTTACACTCCCCGTCTTAATTCTTCATTGTTTATCCACTTGATATGTTTCCTGGAGCACTGGCTAGTCGTGTTTTTTTTCTGTCGCCGTGGTTTTTTTCTTTGCTTTTTCCTTTTTTTTTAATTTTATTTCGGAAACACCATATCTCTGCTGCCATTATCTATTTCCCAGCTTGTGTTCCTGTCCATGCTTTTCTTCCATTAAATAGTACAAGTTCTATTTATAGTATTTTTATACGCTTTTCCTAGCAACATCTGATATCTTGCTCTTTAGTGAGTACGTTCTCTGTCTTTCCAAAAGGCTACTGTTGCCTTGGTCTTTCTATTATAATCTCTAGCAGGTATCTTGTGTCATATCGTGACTGTTCCTCAAAAAGTTGTTCCCATTCACGTGTCACGATTTGCCCTATGAACACCAACGTGACATCTCTGATTTATTTTTGGCTCGAGATGGCTACAGACTGAACTTTCTCACAACTGAACACCCCACCAAGCTGCTCACCCAGTAACAATAAAAGATATCGTGTGGATTCATGAGCCCCGATTGGGGTGGGGGAGGGAGGGAGGGAATAATAACAGACCCACACTCCCCACCCCCTGTTACTCTGGTATCGAGCATGTGGTAAAAGTCGCCTAATTAGAGTGTTGTCATAGCTTTCATTCGAAGTCAGAGTGAATCTGTATACGTCACAAGCAGTCACGGCTGAACGTCACAAATCACAACTGTCCGTCACAAATCACGGCTGACCGTCACAAATCACGGCTCACCGTCACAAATCACGACTGTCCGTCACAAATCACGGCTGACCGTCACAAATCACGACTGTCCGCTCAAACACGGCTGTCCGTCAACAAACCGTCACAAATCACTGTCACCGTCACAATCACTGTCACAAATCACGGCTCACCGTCACAAATCACGGCTGACCGTCACAAATCACGGCTGACCGTCACAAATCACGGCTGTCCGTCACAAATCACGGCTGACCGTCACAAATCACGGCTGACCGTCACAAATCACGGCTGACCGTCACAAATCACGGCTGACCGTCACAAATCACGGCTCACCGTCACAAATCACGGCTGACCGTCACAAATTACGGCTGACCGTCACAAATCACGGCTGACCGTCACAAATCACGGCTCACCGTCACAAATCATGGCTGAGCGTTACAAATCATGGCTGACCGTCGCAAACACTTCAAAACCCCAGTCCTCGGTTGTGGCGCAAGAGGAAGACGTTCACGGTATCTCCCCTGCAGTAGATTGTTGCAGACCTGCCCTCACTCAGACCACCGCAGCGGCGTCAGAAAAAATGGTTTTAAATCTCAGATTTCAACCAGCAGGTTCAATCATCATTAGTTTGCTTCTTAATAAGTCGACTTATGTTTCCGGATGTAATCTTTCTAATCTGCCATATCTGCCTGACCCAAGAGCGCACCAGTTATCTCAAGGGTCTGACGAGCACGGTTATCTGCTCTTCACTGGGGAAATGTTTACATTTGTAGATTACTTCCCGTAGACTGTGACAAACTGGAGAATTAATTACTGGCAAAGTCGGTGATAATTGCGCCATGTGTTGATAACATTAAATGATAACTGTGGTAAATATGTGGGTGTGCGTGCGCGTGCGGGTGTCTGTGTGTGTGTGTGTGGGTGTGTGTGGGTGGGTGTGTGTGTGTGTGTGTCAGTGCGTTTCTGTATCTGTGTGGCTTAACGTATATTTTATAGATACGCTGAGCTCAATGTATATTCCATGGACACGTTAACTGTTCTCACAGCGCGTCATAAAGATCAGTAGTTTTGAATTGTCACAACTTCAGTTGGTGATTCTTTCAAAACTCTTTAGTCCAAAATGTGCTTATTGGCGGGTCAAGTCCTCTAACAGAGAGAAGATCAAATGGCGCATGCATTCACAAACTGCACGCTTGGCGTTATTCTAACCATGCACGCGCACACAAGAAAGAGAGAGAACTTTCACTGCCTGCCTGCATCTCAACAGAAAACACAACAAACACAATCAATGTATGTGACACAAGATTTGGAGACGAAAATAACAGATCAAGCAAATGTAACAAAGAAAAAGACAAAAACTAAAGAAATAGATCAGTTTACTTATTTAGGTATTAATTTTGACAGTCAAGGAAACACAAATCAACAAACAATGTCACTTATTGACAGACCTGCAGTAGCTTTTAAAAACCGGAACAAAATGTGGAATTCTAAGTTGTTTACCTATTAAAACCTAACTTACAAATTTTTACTTCTATTTTAGTTTAGTTGTAACATATGTTAGTAAATGTATACAGAACTATTAACATAAAATGAGAAGAATTCAAATGGAGTAAAAAAGTCAGAGAAATCTCTGGGCAAGCACTAGTATCAACAGCTCTAAAACACAGAAGATGGCTCTATACTGGACACAGAAGATGGCTCTATTCTGGACACAGAAGATGGCTCTATACTGGACATAGAAGATGGCTCTATACTGGACACAGAAGATGGCTCTATACTGGACACAGAAGATGGCTCTATATTGAACATAGAAGATGGCTCTATACTGGACATAGAAGATGGCTCTATACTGGACATAGAAGATGGCTCTATACTGGACACAGAAGATGGCTCTATACTGGACATAGAAGATGGCTCTATACTAGACATAGAAGATGGCTCTATACTGGACATAGAAGATGCCTCTATACTGGACCCAGATGGCTCTATACTGGACATAGAAGATGCCTCTATACTGGACCCAGATGGCTCTATACTGGACATAGAAGATGGCTCTATACTGGACATAGAAGATGGCTCTATACTGGACATAGAAGATGGCTCTATACTGGACATAGAAGATGGCTCTATACTGGACACAGAAGATGGCTCTATACTGGACATAGAAGATGGCTCTATACTGGACATAGAAGATGGCTCTATACTGGACACAGAAGATGGCTCTATACTGGACATAGAAGATGGCTCTATACTGGACAGAGAAGATGGCTCTATACTGGACATAGAAGATGGCTCTATACTGGACATAGAAGATGGCTCTATACTGGACATAGAAGATGGCTCTATACTGGACACAGAAGATGGCTCTATACTGGACATAGAAGATGGCTCTATACTGGACACAGAAATGTGCTCTATACTGGACATAGAAGATGGCTCTATACTGGACATAGAAGATGGCTCTATACTGGACATAGAAGATGGACATAGAAGATGGCTCTATACTGGACATAGAAGATGGCTCTATACTGGACATAGAAGATGGCTCTATATATGGCTCTATACTGGACATAGAAGATGGCTCTATATACTGGACATAGAAGATGGCTCTATATGGACATAGAAGATGGCTCTATACTGGACATAGAGATGGCTCTATACTGGACACAGAAGATGGCTCTATACTGGACTGGATAGAAGATGGCTCTGGACATAGAAAGATGGTTCTATACTGGACATAGAAGATGGCTCTATACTGGACATAGAAGATGGCTCTATACTGGACATAGAAGATGGCTCTATACTGGACACAGAAGATGGCTCTATACTGGACATAGAAGATGGCTCTATACTGGACATAGAAGATGACTCTATACTGGACACAGAAGATGGCTCTATATTGGACATAGAAGATGGCTCTATACAGGACATAGAAGATGGCTCTATACTGGACACAGAAGATGGCTCTATACTGGACACAGAAGATGGCTCTATATAGATTGGCTCTATACTGGACATAGAAGATGGCTCTATACTGGACACAGAAGATGGCTCTATATTGGACACAAAAGATGGCTCTATATTGGACATAGAAGATGGCTCTATACTGGACACAGATGGCTCTATACTGGACACAGATGGCTCTATACTGGGACAAGAAGATGGCTCTATACTGAGAGATGGCTCACAGAAGATGGCTTTATACTGGACATAGAAGATGGCTCTATACTGGACATAGAAGATGGCTCTATACTGGACACAGAAGATGGCTCTATACTGGACACAGAAAGCTCTATACTGGACATAGAAGATGGCTCTATACTGGACATAGAAGATGGCTCTATACTAGAAGATGACTATACTGGACAGAAGATGGCTCTATACTGGACATAGAAGATGGCTCTATACTGGACATAGAAGATGGCTCTATACTGGACATAGAAGATGGCTCTATACTGGACATAGAAGATGGCTCTATACTGGACACAGAAGATGGCTCTATACTGGACATAGAAGATGGCTCTATACTGGACACAGAAGATGGCTCTATACTGGACATAGAAGATGGCTCTATACTGGACATAGAAGATGGCTCTATACTGGACACAGAAGATGGCTCTATACTGGACACAGAAGATGGCTCTATACTGGACATAAAAGATGGCTCTATACTGGACATAGAAGATGGCTCTATACTGGACATAGAAGATGGCTCTATACTGGACACAGAAGATGGCTCTATACTGGACACAGAAGATGGCTCTATACTGGACATAGAAGATGGCTCTATACTGGACATAGAAGATGGCTCTATACTGGACATAGAAGATGGCTCTATACTGGACACAGAAGATGGCTCTATATTGGACATAGAAGATGGCTCTATACTGGACATAGAAGATGGCTCTATACTGGACATAAGAAGATGGCTCTATACTGGACATAGAAGATGGCTCTATACTGGACATAGAAGATGGCTCTATACTGGACATAGAAGATGGCTCTATACTGGACATAGAAGATGGCTCTATACTGGACACAGAAGATGGCTCTATACTGGACATAGAAGATGGCTCTATACTGGACACAGAAGATGGCTCTATACTGGACACAGAAGATGGCTCTATACTGGACATAGAAGATGGCTCTATACTGGACATAGAAGATGGCTCTATACTGGACATAGAAGATGGCTCTATACTGGACACAGATGGCTCTATACTGGACACAGAAGATGGCTCTATACTGGACATAGAAGATGGCTCTATACTGGACACAGAAGATGGCTCTATACTGGACATAGAAGATGGCTCTATACTGGACATAGAAGATGGCTCTATACTGGACACAGAAGATGGCTCTATACTGGACATAGAAGATGGCTCTATACTGGACATAGAAGATGGCTCTATACTGGACATAGAAGATGGCTCTATACTGGACATAGAAGATGGCTCTATACTGGACATAGAAGATGGCTCTATACTGGACACAGAAGATGGCTCTATACTGGACATAGAAGATGGCTCTATACTGGACACAGAAGATGGCTCTATACTGGACACAGAAGATGGCTCTATACTGGACATAGAAGATGGCAGAAGATGGCTCTATACTGGACATAGAAGATGGCTCTATAGACAGAAGATGGCTCTATACTGGACATAGAAGATGGCTCTATACTGAAGATGGCTCTATACTGGACACCAGAAGATGGCTCTATACTGGACATAGGAAGATGGCTCTATACTGGACACAGAT